>VCCN01003666.1:691730-701772 GCA_006491835.1 Architeuthis dux
ATATGTTCGGAGGTTTGATTACATGCTCGTAATGGCCGATTGATGGTTGATACGGTGTGCGGAAATTCACTGACACGCACCAGTGAACAGTCATACAATGGAAGGAGATAAAAGTAATAAAAGGACAACCCCGTATAAAGGGGCAGTATTGAAAATTGCTCCGCCTAACGATTTAAAAGAGTCAATCACATGCATTGGCCAACGTCATCTTCGTGAAATAAACGATGGGAATCTTATGCATATTTGATGGAAACTGCGTGAATGTTGCACATATACGGCTGAATAAGAGGTTGCTAAGCTGATATCAATGGGTTGAGATTTGTAAAGAAAAGAAAAAAAGAGATAACCGGTTTGTCTGATTTCCATAAAACATTCGTTAACACGTCCAATGCTACCTTGGATAGCGCAACACACGGTGCAGCAAAATAAGCACACCCTCTGTACTCACAGATGCTCTCTCTCTCTCTCCCCCCCTCTCTCTCTCTCTCTCTTTACATTCTTATAAAACTGCCTACCTTTACCCTTCCTCTTCCTACCATCCCATTTCCCTGATGCTATTACCGGAAGCCTAATATTCGAACGCACGTAGAAACTAGAAAGCACTCGGAGAGCGCATACCTCTACCAACGCCATTGCCACTAAGGACAATCAGTTCACGAAGCGTTACGATTCAGGGGAGGTAACTGTAAAGAAATTCCTAGATCTATCAGAAAATCTTATCATCTTTCCTTCGCCCACGGCCTATCCTTCGATAAAATGTCATTGGAATTTATTCTATGAAAATGAAAAATATTAAAAAATTAAAATTTTTAAATTAATATTTTTATGAATGTACTTCCCCCTTGTGTATTGGTGTATGCCTTCTGATATATATGTTACGGCTGTTTTGTCCATTTCCAACATCCTGGCTGCCCTATTATTTTTTAACTCATTACAAATTCCTGGATATCTCCCCAAAAGTAACCAATTCTTCCTTACCCCACGGCCTACCTGTCCAGAAGTGTTCATTGAAATTTATTGAGAACTTTTAGAGACACTATGTGTATAAACAGAGATACGAACAGACACGCGAGTGAATACATATACCTCTTCCAACTTTGTTGGCAGAGGTAACACGCTGAATACTATTATAGATAGGCGTAATTTGTGCCTGAATATGGCGCATAAATTATTGAACTGAGAAGCGAGGAAAGGGACACAGATATGAATGTGAAAGTGCATGAATCACGAACCGCCATATTGCTTTTTATGGACAATGACGGAGACAGTAACGATTTTCAAAGAAACCAAAAGCACTTTTGTTCGCTTTTTATTTCAGGAAAATGGCGTTTTTTATTTTACAGGCTTCGTGTTTCAATATGTGCCGAAATGATAGCACCTCCCACAGTTGCATCATTATTCCAAATAGACATCACCAAAGACAAGAAAGACATTTCTCACACAGACGATACGAAACGTTAAAAATTGAAAGGGAAACATTCAATTCACTGCTATAAAAATGTGTAGTCTTTGTACATTAAAGCACAATCCCATTATAGAATCATCATCATCATCATCAGCATTATTATTATTATTATTATTATTATTATTATTATTATTATTATTATTATTATTATTATTATTATTATTATTATTATTATTATTATTATTATTATTATTATTATCGTCGTCGTCGTCATCATCATCATCTTCATCAAAAGAATGTTTCCGTCTTTTATCCATAGGATCTCCCCATCAAATCACATGACCTTAGACGGAAAGCACCTTTCGCAGAATACTCGCAGTACCAAGTAAAGCACATTTTTGCAGCGTGGTTATACTGGGACTTGTTCGAATTTGTTCTAAGTTCTTTTTTAAAATCCCAATGGATCCAAGGTCCCCAATGACAATTGGTATTACTCTTGTCTCCTTTTCCCACAGCCTAGCAAATCCGACCCTGAGTTGTTGCTGTTGTTGTTGTTGTTGTTTATTTTATGTTTTTCTTGCATAGTTTCAATCCTTCCTCTTATCTCCAACTCCTCCAATCATGATTTAAATGTCTTTGGCACTGTTCCACATGCGCCTATTATTATTAGCACTAACCTGACCTTCATGTTCCACACCTTTCTCAGCTCCGGGGCCAAGTCCTGGTACTTTTCCAGATTTTCACTCTCTTTCGTGTTCACTCTGTGGCGCTGCCAGATCTATGATTTGGCAGGTTCTCATTTCTTTGTGTACCACTACCAGATCTGATCGTATTGCTTGCATGGGGTAGTCGGTTTAGATGCCGAAGTCCCAGAGTAATTTATAGTTTTTACTTTCTAGAACGTTGGTACCATTTGTCTACATGGCCTAATCCTAGTCGTTTGCGTAGTTCTCAGTGTATGGCCGTGGCTACCCTGCCGTACCCGTTCTTGTACTCTGTCTGTGCCAATACGCTGGTTATGTTTGTTTACAGTCTCGTCTCTTTCTCCACCGAGGCCTAATTTGCTGTTTTTCTGGGTTCTGTCGATCTTCGCTTTGACAGAATTTGTCCTGATGCATTTGTTTTGGGCTGCCGAGATAAGGGATTATTTTTCTCTCTTTAGGTGTCCTTTGAGTTTGCCATGATCTTTCGTCTGCGGTATTGTTTGGCTTTTGAATTCTCCTTCCTTGTTGTCATATTAGCTACTCGTTTGCTGCCTTTTGTTGCACAGCTTTGAGCGTTTTTCATAATATCTTCACTGCTTGCTTGTACATACTTGTTCTAGTACATGGATGTTGATGTTACCTGGGATACGGTTGGTCAACTTTCCCGCTCCCTTCTTCACAGGTCCTAGAGCTCCGATGACCACTGGGGTTATGGTGGTGTTCATGTCTCACATCCTGTTGATCTCGATTTCCTTGTACTTGGACATTTTCTCAGTCATTTTCACGGAAATGTTTCTGTCAGATGGTATTGCTATGTCGATGAGCATGCACCACCTTTCTTTTCTGTCCTTGATAACGATGTCAGATCTATTCGCTCTTATTTCTCTGTCAGTTTGGATGGGCATGTCCCAAAGGATGGTGACTTTGTCGTTCTCAGTGACAGTGTTAGGTTGGTGCTCAAACCATCTTTCAGGTGTTTTGATTCTGCCTTGTTGTGCCTGTGGGTGTACTCGGTCTTTGCCAGTTCCGGACAGCCTGAGGCGATGTGCTCGACCGTTCCCTCGTACTTTCCACTGATCCTGCATTGTGGGTCGTGTTCCATCCTTTATTATGCGATAGTGATAGGATCTGGTTACAAGGCTTTGGTCTTGTGCAGCGATGATCAAGCCCTCCGCTCCTCTTTTCAGTCCGGTGCTCCTCAGCCACAGGTGTGTCGTTTGTTGGTCTACATCTGCTTCTTTAACCTGCATTCCATTTTCCTCCCATATTTGTTGCAGTTGTTGTTGGCCATGTTGTTTTGCCTTCTGTTTTACTCGTTTGGCGTAGATGGTGGTCGCCTCTTTTGCTATTGGTGGGGTTTCGGGGATATCAAGTTGTTTCTTGAAGAGTGCAGCGTCTTGTTTATGGAGTGGGTCTGGTGTTTTACTATTTGGAGAAGTATTGATCGATAACGTATTGCTTGTTAAATTTAAGAGAAGAAAAACAAGACTCTGTTTATGAAATATTTATGAAATTATGAAAATATTCGATGTGTTTTATATCTTCATCAGTCATTTAATGCAACTAGATTCAAACGCCCAACACGAGAATGCTGCGGCCTAGAATGGAAACAGAATTAAAAAATATCATATTTCAAGGTTCTAACAATTTTGTTAAATAAGTTGTAGTGAATATGACCTAATTCGCCACAACCACTATTCAGGCTCATGAGTTCTTACTCTCAACATCAACTTACTCTCTTAGTGTGCTAGAGTGTGGGAGCATCCCCCACCTACTCCATTACATGCACTCGGGGTTCACGATCGTAACTACATCTTTTGCTCCCACTGAAATGCTTGCTCAACTCTACCGCTGGCGGTCCATGCTTCACATCGCTGCGATGCTTGTTGCAGTGCCGACTCAAAGGCATAAAACATGTCATGTTTACCACATACAGCAGCATAAACCACATTTTTGGATTGACAGGAACCGACAAAAATTTGACATGTCCTGCCAGATCTAACATTTGTCAATCCTTCTGTCTGTCCCATGTGGTCACGTAGTTTGCAAGGTCGAACACGTTTCTTAAAATTCCCTTGTGTGCATCTGATGCTGGGTCCTGATGTTCCTTTTAAAACTTTGGTCGACAGGATACTAACATTGATCGAAAGTGTCGGTGCGGTGACAATATACTACTGGAGGCTTTGGAAAGAGGGTGGCAGGTTCCGGGTGATCTTCAAGAAGTATTTGATGATTTTGTGTAAGATGGGAGCAAATATCTACTGTGCATATGTGCAGGCTCGATTGAAAAGTTGTGTTTCGAACTGCCAGCGGAGAACAGAGAACAGCAGAAACAATTGTGCAACACAAATATCCGAAAATGGATGAGTTGGGAAACACGAAAAGTCAAAGGACAGAGAGTAGAGAAAAGATTCAGAGAAGCTGAAAATGTGCATACCTTTGATGTTTGGGGTCTTCGCTGCATAGTTGTGACTGTGGAGAGAATGTCATCTTGCATGCATATGCTCTTGTGAATAATTCAGTCGGATACAAACATTTCGATGGAAGAAGAATTCTCTTTATTCACTTTGTGTCGTATGGACAAATCTATCTGACCTTCTCTTTCCTCTATCCTCTGCAGTGTCTCTTCCTCTCCCCGTCTCCCATTTATCTACGGTTCATGTAATCGCAACCAAAACCTTTTTTGGCTGACGGACCGAAGATACGTCTTCTGGCTAAGACGATTATTTTACAACTAAATTCGAGCGAAAACATTTTGCGCTGTCCTTCTAAGAATACATCTACTCTGTATTCCTTCTCCTTCCCTCTCCCCCACTTAGTTACAGGTCATTTAATTTCTGCTCGTTTGAAGCCAGCCAAGCAGTTCGTGACTGATCGAAGCATCGTCAGTTTGATAATATGCATACATATACATAAAGGTGAACGGATCGAAGTCTCGTTTATAGAGTGTATATTTTAATGTTTTATTTTCGTCGCTTGTCCATCGTAAGCGACTACAGTCACAGCATCGTAGCAGCTTTCGAAACACAACATATACATTTCGTCCCCAGAGAGGAAAGGGTGTACCACTATCGATGAATGGTGACGTGCACAGCATGCATGTGCGTGTTGCAGCAGCCTTTAGCTGATCGGTTCCAGGAAAGACGATGACGCATCGACGTCGGCGGCCAGGTAGGTTCATGGCCCCAAAATGCCCCACCGAACACGAGGGCGAGATGAGAGATACATATAAAATACGGGGAACATACCATATCTCCGGGTGGATACCTGATGGGGAAAACACAAATTACGCAGAGCTTCTCCGTCTTAAGAGAAACTAAACAACAGGGTCCGTCTGTTATCTGTTAAAATTGATTCATTTATTTCTCGAATCGCTTCTCGGATGCAACCATGGTTCGTATTCCAACATTTCAACAAAACTGCGGTAATGGATCGTTGGCTAGCAGCCACCCTTCTCCCACTTTGCCGACTCTCGAGTTCAACGTATTTTACCGCCAAAAAGAATCAAACTCTTTGTTTAACTGTTCGGCCAATCAGAAACGCGAGATTTCAAAAATCCTGTGGAAGGGACTTTGATTGTTTTACTACATCTAACATCTTCATCTAACACTACTTGTTTTGCAAAACCATTTTGCCCGTATTATTTTACAATGGGTTTAACCGACAAAGTATGTACATACATACATAGAGAGAGAGGGAAAGAGAGAGAGAGAGAGAGAGAGAGAGAGAGAGAGATATGTTAAGAGGCTATCTATTTAGCTACGCCTAATTAACCCCGTACGCGTATCTGACGCTGCCAAGCGGCCTGTTTCGTCTTCCCGATCCCACTGCGACAGGTAAATCTCGCGTTAACCCTCTGTCCCTTAAAAGATGATTGCTCTATTTATATGTGTCATTTGTATATCTCTCTTGTTCCTCCTCCTCTCCAATTCCTACATATTTTCATTCTTTCTTTCTTTATTTCTCACGTATGTCTCACATATCCACTTCCTACTTCCTTTAATTTTACTTCCGTTAATACCACCTGGCTATGATCAGCCACATATATTAACATCCTAATGTGTTTTCAAATTGTCATTCACAAGATAATAATCTATCCCCGAACCCCTTATTCGACATGGGGTCTTTTCACGAAATCCTTTGGACGAAATTGTATCTGTTTAAATGAGTCTTGTGCTTTCCAAGAAAGACAAACAGACCTCGTAATCACCAAAATGGCCTCAAACTGGTATACTATCCGATGTTCCCCGCTGGTCGGCCGCTTGAAATTGATAAGTGTTTTCGAGCCTGGGAAACAAACCGCATCATTTGCTTTTGATTGTGGGGATTTTATAAAGGCTTTTTATTTCGGACCATACATGTTTATTATCAACGAATACAAATTAATTTCTGATTTCCTCTCCTTACTAGAGAAATTAAATGAACCTAATTAGGTCACATGTACCCGTCATAATATTACAAAAGAAGCCTTTTGCCTCTTCAAATCTATTTCTCTAACTGTTTAAAACTGAGAATCATAGAAAAACTCATTACCCAACAAAAACTGTTTTACTTGGCTACACAATATCACGTGACACTCTTCCGGCTTCCAACGTCTTTTCGCCAGATTAGAATATGTCATATATCAGATGGCATTTACGTCTGTCAGTCCCAAGACACTTGACACTTGACTTCTCAGCAGGGTTTCGATTTTATCTGACGAAAAGGCAAACTTGCTCTCTCTCTCTCTCTCTCTCTCTCTCTCTCTCTCTCTCTTGTTCAAGTAGTTATGTGATAACTCACAGAAAAATGTCTTAGTCAATTACCGCTATGTTGGTCAGCGTGCAATTCCAGTTACTCTACATTTGAAAAGGATCAAGCGGCAACAAATCTTCCATATTCTAACACTTCGAACTTTCTATGCCAGTTGACAACTAGAGGCACTATCACTAGATGTTTTTTGGGTCAGTGTGTGCGCCTAAATCTTACATTAACGCGTGAACTTTGGGATCAACTTTCATCTATATATTCTCTAGATAAATATGTTACACCTACAATTAAACAAGTGACTATAGTTTCAGAACAACAAGACTATTACGACTGTGTTATCTATGCATTAGCCTTTGCAATATAATTAGTATCTAATGTGGACCCATCAACTGTAATATTTGAACAAAAACAAAATGCGAGATCATTTCATAACTTAAAGTTCTGCTATTTTCTAAATTCAGACCTAGTTTAGAATCAGGTAGAGATACTGAGACGAAGGACACGAATACATGGTCTATTCCAAAACACTAAAAACGTGAAAACAGATCATTGCAATAATGAAATAACTGTTTTGTTGTTCTTTGTGATAGTCTATAATATAGACTCTATATGGAAAAAAACAAAAGATAGTTGATAAAGATACGAGCAGCGCAAACACAGACATTAAAGATCCGTTCAAGGAAAGGAGTAACACATCTACAGTTTACAATCTTTCAAGCCGGACCCTGATCGAAGACGAGAAACGTTTTGTAGATCTAGGAATGTTTTTTTTCTCCCAGTCAATCTAATCTAAATAATGAGAAATTTGTAAACGATGTTCATCAATTTGTCAGAAAACTCAGAGAATTATTTTCGAAAAAAGACAATCTAATAGCTTCTGATGATTCTAATCACAAAATAGAAAACTTAATGAAGACATATCTGAATTTTAAAAAAAACACATTTTACCCAGAAACAATGAGAGGAGGACGGTCAGCCGGACTTTTAAATTTTATTAAAAATGTTCTACATGATTTTCGCCATTACTTGACCCGGAAGAAAAACAAACATTTTAATAACTTAACAATCAAACACTGCGAAGCTGTCAAGCCGCATTCTTCGGATGAGTAATTAAACCAAGGGATAAAAGGTAGTGGCATCGTAATAATCAATACTAAAGCATATTAAAAGGCTTGTCTCGATATCCGATGAGTGATCAATATTACGAAAACTGTGATTACGATCAAATTCCTATATATCGCAAAGACTTAAACCTGATGATTGAAGACTTGGAAAAGGAATGATACATTTATGAAACCCAGGACAATTAATAGGTGTAAGAACTCATTATCTTTACGGCTTTCCTGAAGTTCACAAAAAAACCTTTCTGATTTCCCACCTTTGCAGTGGATATGAATCATGTACTGCCAAGATGTCAGGATGTGTTGATAGTTACTCAAAACCATCAACAGCACGAAGCTCTTCTTATATCAGAGATACTACGGATTTTGTTAAACACATTGCTGATTTAGACAATCTTAATTTTAATTAAGAGGATGTGTATCTAGTTATCATGGATGTCTGATATTTATACCCGAACATCGACCGTGAATAAGGTGCCTGTGCTTGTAAAGAATCCCTTGATACACGTAGGAATCTTTCAATACCATCGGACTAACATTCTGATACAATTTCGTTCATTCTCAGCAGCAACACCCTCAAGTTTAAAGGGACATGTTACCATCAAATAAAAGGAACAACAATGGGAATTCCAATGGCCGTTAACTTTGCTAATGTATGCATGTCAATATTTGAAAGGGAACTACTAGAAAACTGCAAAAAAAAACCCCATGGAATGCAACCAACACAAGATACATTGACGATATTTCGTAGGGATATCACGACAGTTTAACCAAATCACTTCCATATTGCATGTCGTTCGCCGAAATATATAAATACAAGTCGAAAATAAAATTTAACTCCAAATTTTCCAAAAAAGGAGTTGTTTTTTTAGACACAAGAGTAACAATGCATAATGATTCACTAACAACAGAACTATATTTCAAACCTACTGCTACACATACATATCTACACAGACTTTCTAATCATCGAGTTCATATTATTAGATCGCAATTAATCAGGATTAGAAGGATTTGCAGTCTTATTGATGACTACCGAAAACATGCGTCCCAATTCAGAAATGTCTATGTTTACAGGGGATTTTCACAAGATTAACTCATTCGATATTGAAAGTGTTGTTGAAAGGAAGACTCGCCAGGATCTGTTGACTTTCAATAACGATAAAAATAAAACGTTTAGTGATAGAGTGGCCCTGGTTGTCAACTGGTATAGGAAAGTTCAAAGGTCTTTCCCCCATCTTGCACAAGAATCATCAAATAATGCTTGAAGATCACCCGGAACTTGTTGCCATCTTTTCGAAGCCTCCAATAGTATCTGATCGCCGCAACCTAAACATTCGATCAATTTTAGTCTCCTGTTGAACAAGGTTTTAAAAAGAACACCAGGACTCAGCATCAGATTCACGCAAGGGAATTTAAAGAGACGTGGTCGACCTTGCAAACTATGTGACCAAATGGGCGAGACGTGAAGATTAACACATGTTAGATCTGGCAGGAGATGTCAAATATCTGGCAGGACATGTCAAATATCTGGCAGGACATGTCAAATATCTGGCGGTATCTGTCGATTCAAAAATCTTGTTTATGCTGCTGAATGTGCTAAAAGGCCAGGTTGTATGTTTGATTTAGATCTACAACTTTGCGTTGGTATTTCAACAAGCATCGCACCGATGTGAAGCATGGACCGAGCAAGCCTTTCAGTGAGAGCAAGACCTGCACTTTCGTCCCCCGCCTGCTAGTGACGGTTGGATGTTGAGAGTAAGAACCCATGAGCCAGACGGCCAGAAGAGTTGTTGAGCTGAACTAGATCATATTCACTACAAATTATTTAACAAAATATAAAAAACACCACATCGTTAGAACCTTGAAATGTGATGTTTAATTTTTAATTATGTTCCCATTTTAGATCGCAGCATTCTCGTGTTGGACATTTGAATCTAGTTTGAGTTGAGGAATACTTCCATGTAATTTAATGACTGAGAAGATATACAAAATATTGATGATTTTCAAAATTTCATAAAAAGAGTCTTGTTTTTCTTCTTCTTCTTCTTCTTCTTCTTCTTCTT
>VCCN01003666.1:711487-724114 GCA_006491835.1 Architeuthis dux
TCTAATAATACACATTCAGAAACAAAGATTAAGTCAGGTCGATTTTTTAAACCTTTGAATGTCATTATCTGGAATAAATTCATTACCGTTATATATAAAAAGAGCGCTCAATCGATGAATTTCGGGGGAAAAAATGAAACCAGTGAAATGACATGAATATGAAAATCAATTTACTGAAACGCGTAGAACAGTGGTATATGTTAATCTAAAGCCAGTTGAGCCTGTGTAAATATATTTAATGTATTGTTATAGATTTCTTTCCTGTTTACAATTTATCGCCATTAACAGCTGCCAAGAAATGCCTGGATAATGCCAGGCAATTGACCCTCTCAAGTTGATTGTAACCGATCAGAATTCGATACGGCTAAGTTGAGATCTTTTTTTTATTCGTCCAATGTGAATTTATCGATCGTAGAAAAATTACTTCGTTTCCTAAAATAAATGTTGAACGCAAATCAGATAAAAATACAGAGCTTTCCGATTGAATATGGCTGCCTTGGGATTTGCATAGGTCTCTCTCTCTCTCTCTCTCTCTCTCTCTCTCTCTCTCTCTCTCTCTCTCTCTCTCTCAATATTTTTCGTTTCTTCTTTCTGTTTTTTTAAAACTTGTTCACCCCATCTTTCTTTACATTTTAGAGCGTCTCGTCGTGGGATAATGGTTATCAAACTGGTCTCGCAGATTCCTACTAGTCAATAGTGAGCTTGATCCTCATTGGGTACCCTCCGTGGCTTTGCACCAATACTAATATATGTTTAGTAACTAACATCTTTCTTTACATATTTCGAACTTTCTAAACTTATTTCGCCTTAACATTTTTAATCAACGCTACCCCCATCACTGATTTATTGCAGGGTGTACTGTCATTTATACAGTGGCAAGCAAAGGTGTCCGACCCCCTTGGAATTTTTCATATTTTCTTCCATTACAACCTGTAACCTAAATGGATTTTATTTTAAATTATGCCATCAACCTACACAAAATAGTCGAAATTGGTGAACTGATATTTTTGAAAAACTTTGTTTTAATGATTTTTAAAGAATAAAAAGCTGAAAAGTGGTGCATGCTTAAGTATTCGAGTCCTTTGTTATAAAGCCCCTAAATACGATCAGATGCAACAGATAATCTGCTAAAATCAACCTGTGTGCAATCTGAGTGTCACAGGATCAGTCACATGAATCTATGTATCTATCTATGTATCCTGACTTCGCCTAGCCCTAACCGTTCATAGTAGAAAGTTGAGATTTTGCACACACAATGCCCTCAATGAGTAGGTACATTCTTCTTTTAAATACCCACCTCCCCTAGGTCTTTAGAGGGGTTTCAATATATACTGTAAGTTTATGCTAAATTGGTAACTGGTTTGTGCCCGTTTGTTTTTTGAAAGTCCAGACCGTTTTTAGTGATGACAGCCCAATATTTTAATTGATTACCCCCAACACAGCGATGGCGGTGATTCATAATTTCCCTTGGAATGCTAGTTCTCTATTTTTTTCTATTGTCGTTCCCACAATCTTTCTTTCTTCCAATCTTTCTAAAACTCTTGTTTTTCTGGGAGTTTTCTTGCTTTTTTTCAGCCTCCTTCTTTTCTTTCATTTATTTCTTGATTTATTTTACTCTTCATAACAGTTTCTCGCTTTCTCCTTGTATATGCTTTTCTATTTCTATCCCTTGTTCTTGTTCTTGTTCTTCTTGTTCTTGTTCTTATTGTTCTTTTTCTTGTTCTTGTTCTCTCATTTGTGTATCTCTCTTTTTTCTTCTCTCTTTGTTATCTCTTTCTTCATCTCTTTCTATCTATTATTTTTGCCTCTTCCTTTCATTACATTTTTTATTTCTACGTCTATTTATTTCTCTTTTCTCTCTTTCTTTACGTTTTTCTTTCTTCATCTTCTCTTTTTTATTAATTATTCTTCATCTTTTTGCTCCATCATTTTCTACTTTTCTTTGTCTCCTCCTCTCATTGTCACTTTTCTCTCTTTATTTTCTCTTTCTCCTTCTTTGTCTCCTTTCTTCTTCCATGTTCTTTAAGAAGAATTATAATATGTATTACACCACCGCAAAGGTTTAAGGCCCTAGATATTGTGTAAATATGATTGTTATGATGTGTGCTTGTATATACAAATGAAATACTTTTGTTTTTCACACTAAAATAAAATGTTTTTTTTAAATGTTCTCTCCTTCTCTCTCGTGTCCTTATTGTTTTACGTGTCCGCCATCTTTGTTCAACTCGTTCGGGGTTTCTCGAATTCTGTCTATTTTCTTTTCGTTACTTCCATCTTTCTTTCTTTCAATTTTTCCAAAACTCTTTCTTAATTTCTCTCAATGGTTTTCTCTTCCCCACTTTCTTTTCCGTCTTCTTTTTCAATCTATTTATCTTTTTCTTTCTTTTCCCCTTCCTTTCTCTCTTTGTCTCCATCTTTCTTTACTTCTTTCAATCTTTCTAAACCCCTTTCTTTCATTCTCGCTTTGTTTCTTTTTTATTTTCTTATTTTCATATCTGTTTCTCTCTCTTTTCTTTCCATTTCTCTGTCTGTTTAAATCTTGCATTACGGCTTTCTTTCTTTATCTATATCTCTTTTTCTTCTTCATTATTGTTTAGATTTTTTCTTTCCTTCTCTTTTTTCAAACACCAGGACAGAGTCTGAGTTGATTTTACTTTCCTATGTAACAAGAACAAGAACAAGAACAGTCCTCACCAAAAATAAGGGACTAAACCGATATGTAACATCCCCATTCCCCTACCGTGATTTTCGGCTGGGGCCTAGAATACGCCGACTGCATCCCCTGCAGAGGGGTAAGACCCCACCCCAAACAGTCTCCACCAAAGTCGCAATACTCTATTTTATAAAAAGAAATAACCGTTCACCAAAGTCGCAAGACTCTAATTAAAAATAATAATAATAACCGTTTAACAAAGTCGCAAGACACTGTTTTGGTGATTTTAAACTGATTTCGGCATTATTATGGGTTGATATGCCGTTAAATCAATCAATCAATCAACCAATCAACCTACCGTGAATTCAACTCATGACCTAGTGATCGCTAGCCTGATGTGTTACCACCTGCGCTAAACTGACAAGTCTTGCATACCACAATGTATAGTATAATTACGCAAGGACTTAGAAGTAGGAGCATAGTTTGACTCTGGAACAATAACATGATGGCTAACGGAGATAAAAAAATTAAATGGGTGCACGAGCACTTTGATAAGAACAACTCAACCATAATCACCCACGCTTCATTGGATTGGAACCCGCGTGCTTTATGAGGTCGAGCTGTAGCCATTTGCGCGAACAAAATAAAGAGCACTCAGTTTTATGAGAATAGAATTTGGCAGTCACGAGATTTCCTCTTCCCTGATAGGACAAAATAGGGACACAGAATGTAATTGGCGAAATTTTATTGCCTTTCCACCTAATCAAGGCACAATTCGATCGATCCGAGAAATGTTCTAAAACTGACAAAAAGAAAAGAATTAGGGAAAACAGTGCTTCACTATTTTATTGCATGTCGTTTTTTGTGTATTTGACGAACGAAAGAAGAAAACAAACAACCAAAAACCTAAGAAGCCACACCAACAGAACAACTGCCGTTTTCGGACAATCAAATTCCTTCTTATTATATCTGTTGTTCCCACAAATTTTCGGTCGATTAATTCTACGACCTTCCTCAGGAGTACTATCCGTACGTAAAGTAGGGTACTCTTTTTTCGGTAGTGGTTTGGTTTGCTGGGTTTAGCGGCATGTTAATCTTTTAGTAGGTCATTTAATGCCGGAACTGGTCTTAGTTAGGGATATTAAGTAGTTGTAAACATTTTTTTTTAATAGGCTATTGTCATTTTAGTGAAAGGTTCTTCCATTTCGGGGGGGGGGGTTGAATAAGGCTTGGCCGAGTTCCTTTCCTTTGACTTGTCTGACTTGGACTTACCAGGAATTGAATTCCCACCAGCATAGCTCTCCGGGTCATGCAAACCACTCCACCACGTCAAGGTACTTAGTCGCGGAGTGGTTTTCGGTAGTGTCACGTAACGGTATGAAAGAGATTTAAAAAGAAAACAAGAATATAAACAGCAGCAGGGCCACGGAATGTATTTGGGGAATGTTATTGCTTCACGGCGCATTGGATCGATGGATGGAGTGTTCTACAACTGTCAGAAAAGAGAACAAGTGGAACGAGTGCTTCAACCATTTTATGACCAGATTGTTTCTGTCTTTGACTATTTCTAAAGGAAAAACAATAACCAAATATATATGATGAAAACCAACAGAACATTTGTTTGTGAATTCACAAGAACCTCTTATTTCTAGACAATTACATTCAAGAATGATAAACCTATAAAAAGAATTTATGATCACAGAAGATGTTGTACTGATTTACTGTCCTCATTTGGGTTTTTATAGTGACAACCATAGTTCCCTCTAAGCTGTGCTCGTGAGCGCGCACGCACCCTCTTACACGTTCTGTCGACATGGGTCGTCTTGTCGTGTGTTGCTCATTTGCGTGAAATTGGACAATTAAAGGAAAGGACTCGAAGACTTGTTGTAAAAATATCTGGACATATTTTCTTTTCCTTAGCATACACTTCGTCGGCCGGAGAGTGAAGAGAGAGAGAGAAAGATGATGGGTGCCGGGAGACCGTTTCCAACAGGGGAACTTGGTCTCATGCCTTACCAGCCCTAGGCAGTCTGCCTCCTGGCTGCTTGGGTCTCGAGTTTTCTCCGTCTCTTAGCTTCCTTTATCAGGTTTGAACGCCACGCTTGTGTCGTTTCCGGTTTCCATATCCTGTTGTTTTGTACACCCACGCATTTCATAAGGTGACCGGGTCACTTCCATTTCCGCACATGTGTTTAACCTTGAAAATGACCTCTCGTGGTAGTATATCATAACAACACGTTTTGCAACCAGTGCACAAAGAAAAGTAACGGGCGTACAAAAGATTTAAATTTCTGTAGATAGTTTACTGAATTGTTATTGAGAAAGAATTGATTCACTATGTCAAATTCAAAAGTGCGCACGTACTTTTGTCATAGGAAAGAAATTGCCCAACATAAGATTTCTACGCACACTGACTACAAACAATTAGAGGAAACATTGGTCACAATGTTTCTGCTGTTGTACCCTTCGCCCGCACACTGGACACATGGCTGACGTAAATATGAAAAATTACGATATAAGATATCTCCTGATATGGACCCCGAACGAGAACAATATAACACCATACATTGAATAAAGGGTTCGCTTCGAAATTTCTAGGTTACCAATTACGACACCTGAAGAAGGGTTAATGGTACAACGGACGAAACGTTGTGACTATAACAACTAAGATGAGGTAAATCAGTGCATTATAATGATAATTCTTCATCTCAGAAATTCAGAAGAGGACATAAAATGTTGCTGATGATCTCCGCTTTGATCATCGAACAATGAAACAGAAATGTGTGATTTTACTTACTAAAGGCAGTGCCCATTCCAAAGGTGCATGTTTGGAAGGAGCTGGACTGTATCGTGTGTTGGGTAGCCTGCCATAATAGCCATTGTAAAATAATTGTCCATCGTCGTACAAAACTACGGCTTCGATGTATTTCGGTTACTTCTTTTCAGTGTTGCCAATTTAGATATGTTATGTCTAAATTTAGATCTATTGCCAATTTAGATATTTTAAATATAAATTTAGATATATAATTTTAGATAAAAGATCTATAATCTGTAATGTTTTATTTACTTTTATTAGATTTCTCGAGAACCGCTAACCTCAAATTCGACTAATATGTGTTGACTAATATATCTGGCCAACTTCCTAGAATCTGCAGATGTCTTCAATTCAGATTGTCGAATCGCCTAAGCAATTTTTTTTTACCAAATTTTGTTCGGACAATTGAAGTCTTTCTTTGTGTTTTTGATGCTACCACAACGATTCGGCCGATCTATCATTTAGCCTTCGTCAAGTGTATACTCTGTGAGAAAAGGAGAAAAAAAACAATTTCTTCTCAAAATGGCGACAGTAAGATGGTGTAACGAAATGCACTCTGTGTCGGTGTGATCGCGGGCATACGTGACCAGGGGCCCATGGCGTACGTGACCAGGGGCCATATCAGATTACCCGAGGACTTTTTAAGGGACCCTGATTTTCAGATCAGGGGCAGTTGGGAATCCGACAGACAGGCGACAGGTCAACGGTAGTTCGGCCTTTCACCCGGACGGTTGAAGGAAGGAGGGAGGGGGAGGAAGAGGAGGAAGAAGCCTTCATTGTTTAATTACTACCAGGACTAGTAGTAATTCAGCTGAATCACTGCTAGTTCTGAAGTTCTCTTTATTCCGTCGATATAGCTTCTTTTCCATTAATGGCACGCATGTACCAAGGCGATTCCAATCTATACACGGGGGAAATAGAATGGCCCGAATTGTTGCGGTCACAACATCAATAACATGAAGGAATTCAATTGTCTCAACACAATTTTGAAATATTCTCAAAGTTATACATAAAACATTTTCTCTCTGTAGAAAACCTGATTATCCCGTGTGTTTTATTAGTAATTCCATTGTTTTCTTCATAGTGTATTGGAAGTTAGAAAAGGTGTTAGAAAACGGAGCACATTGTCCCGTCTGTAATGAAATCAAAACTGGTCTTAGTTAGTTACTCAATAGAATAGATCATCTGATCAACTTTGACAGCATGTCGTGTTGGGGTGACCAATTAAAAGATTTGAAAAAGGGATGGTCATGAATAAATTACTTATCTCACCTTTTGGGGTGGTGATCACTAGAATATGTCCGAATTTTCAAGAAACAATCATAAATGCTGGACACAAACTGAGGGACGAATTTAGCATAAACTCACATTGTAAATTGAACCCCTCACTAAAAACATATCTACGGGCATTTTCAAAAAACAAAAAAGACTTTTTTCTAGACATAATAAGGAGTACATTTCTAGACATAATAAGGAGTACTTGGTGCGGCCTGTACGCGTGATACATACATAAATAGATAAAAGAAATGAAGAAACTTATGTTGGCAGTTTTAGAATCCAACCGTTATTATAACAAGTGTGTTATTCCGAGCGAAGCTCCGCGGAGCTCGGGTGTACGGTTGTCTTTGCGACACATGCGGTCGAAAAAATGAGGTTCAACCACGACGAAGAAGACGACGATCAAAATATATACATTATTTAGCTTGGGATCACATTTTATTTCAATGAGCAGCTGCTGTTGCTGATTATTGACATTTAGTATGGCGAGGAAAGGGTGAAGAGAGGTGGTTAGACCAATCTCTCTTTTACGCTCAAACGAGACATTTTCTCAAGTATCCCGTATATTTTGAATGTTTGGTAGAAATTTGATCTAGACTATTTATTTTTTAGAATTGACAAACGATGAAGAGAAAAAGAAAAAAAAGGCATAACTCCTCAAACCCTCCATTGGTGCGGTCTGTACGTGCGATACATACCTACATAGATAGCCAGTCAGACCAACTTGAAAACTGAAGAAACCTATGATGAAGCGAGAACTCAACCAAACGAAAGTAATCCGAGTTATATTTCGTCGGTTTTACTACTAAAACAAAGAAGATCATTTGCCTACGAAGCATGAATTAGTTTATAATTGTTGCTGTTTGTTAATAAACCTCTTTATTACACTTGGTACCGTCACCGACACTTTCATAAATGCTTTTATTACATTCGCTAGTAGAGTTCATTGAAACCGTGCTAGTCGCTTTCACTAATCTGGTTGTGTGTTAGATTAAGATAAGCTTAGTTAGTAAACTATACGGCATTTCCCGTTTGTCCCCACCACACTAAATAATTATAGCTTTTACAGCCTACCGTATTTTGTTTGCAAAATAAATGTAAATTAAAGAAATTTACAAACCCTCCATACAAATTAACTTTTGCCCCGATTTATTAACTAACTCTAAGCCCGAACCCTAACCGTAACACTAATCGTAGGTTATTATATCGGTAAGATAATAACAGCTAATTTGACGAAATGTCTTTAACTGCTTTTATTTAGCAAACAAGAATACGGTGAACTGTAATAGCTATACTTATTTAGTGTTGTAGGGACTAACAAAAAAGACCCAAACTATATACGGAAAAAAACACGAATATCACAGGGATGTTTTTCTCGTTCTTTCCCAGTGGTAACTATAATAGTCTTCCACTGTTTTTGTCATAATGAACTCATATTCTACCATTACTGATTATCGGTATCCATTCTCACTTTTAAAAGATTTCTTTTCGCTTTGCTGTTTTCTATTTGTTTTTTTGTCTTTTTAAAGTGTATTCACTTCATTTAAGCCTTTCTCTGTTTCTGTCTCTGTCTCTGTGCTTCTCTTTCTGTCTCTTTGGTTCTGTCTCTCTCTGTCTGTCTCTATCATTTTTGACATCGAACGGTTACTCCTTTGCATCGACAGGGACACCCCTTCTCATTCCTTCTGTCATTTTTCTTTCTTCCTTCTTATTTATTCATTTCATTCAATCCGTCTTACAAGTTTATTTTTCTCTTCATCGTCTGTCAATTCTAAAAAATAAATAGTGCAGATCGAATTCCTACCAAATATTCAAGATGGCGATTTGTTTGAAAATATCGTTTTGTTTTTTCTTTATTATTCTAATTCCTTTCAATTTCAGTTTTCCCATTTGGAATTCTAGGTCATTTTTCCATGACCGACTGGGGAATTGTTGTGTCATAGAATATGGCCTCTGCAGGAATTCATAATCTATTGTAAGTACACGTGTCAGACATCTTTATACTTCAAGTCTTGAGATGAGGAACAAACAATAAAAACGAAGAGATAAAAGCATCGTTTTTTAATATTATTTTACTTGGAGATTCTAATATTTTCTTTCTGGAAAGTAAAAGTGTTTTTTTCGAAGCGATACTTTGGAAAAGTTTTGTTTTAAGATGAAATTGCTTTATATTAATATTCGGTGTATTGTATGCACTTCAATATTGCGATTCAATCTATTCACATATTTCTATCCATGTGTGCAGATCTATATATTTGCATATAGCTCTCTATATGTGTGTGTGTTTGTGTGTGTTTTCCTATCTATTTAAAATATTTTGCCCACCACGATCACCAGATTGGATTGCTTTATGTAGGGACATTTAACCCATAAAAACTCCAACCTATTTCTACGAAAATTGACACAGTCACGTGGTTGCATCAGGATGTTCAGCAGAATTCACTTAGTACACTTCATTAGTTAGAATCCAGGATAAAATATAATATTATAGAAGAGACTGTGCAGATCAATTAAATTGTCTGTGACACCCGTATCACATTGGGTTCTCATGGGTTAAAGATTACAATTTATTTTTTAGCTGTCAGGTGTCGCTGAAAACACCGGTTCTCACAAAATCACCGAAGATAAGCGGTGATGCGCCTGAACAGTAATTAGATGTGTGACCATTCTGGAAGATCAGGTACTGTACTTCTCAGCTATGTGTCAAATAGTCCAGGGTGTAGAGAGTGACGCCACTTCGAGTTCTGTTCGCCTCTAAGTCTATTTCACATATCGCAAGCCGAGAACAGAGAAAACCTGTGATATGTTGTGCCCCAGGAAACCATAACCAGCGTAAGTTCATTGAGGAAGGAACAATCTCAAGAATATCTGCGTATAGATAAAAATACATTTTTCAATTTGAGTCTGAAGGAATTTATTATTTATAGCAAATGCACGTGTCAGCCATCTTTATTTTTCATCTCCAGTTTATATGGTCATGAACAAACAATGGAGATAAAAGCATCTTTTCTTTATTATTTTGCTATTACAGATTCTAATATTTTTTCTCGGAAAAGTAAAAGTCATTTTTCGAGGCGATACTTAGGCGAACTTTTGTTTTAAGATAAAATTGCTATATATCAATATTCAGTTTAATGCACGCACTTCAATATTTTGATTTGATCTATTCATATCTGTCTATTCGTCTGCATCTGTGCGTATATGACTCTGTACGTATATCTATCAAACTATATACTGTCTATTCGTCTGTAAATATATTTATCTATCCATGTATGTGTATATCCATGTGCACATAGTTATATATGTGGATATATCTATTTATGTGCATGCGTATACCTATACAGGGAAGAATATATGTCTGTCTATCCATCTATGTATGTATATTAGAAACCGTCAACCAAAACTGTCAACATTAAAATAGTCAACATCACCAGTGATTTATGTTGATGTTGACTATGTTCAGTTTTTAAGTGGGTCTGTCTGTTCTATGTATTGACTAACTAGACCTGTTTACTTATATATTGGTATGTCTGTCTATGGCTTTATCAATGTATCTGTCTAAAATGTGGGAGTAGCGACCTTCATGTATACAGGTTTGGTTGAAAATAACTGAAAGGGATTGTTTTTAAAAATAGGTTACTTTAATTATGAGTTGTTGTGTTATATTAACACGGCAGCAAAGGGATCTGTAATTTCCACGACAGTTTCTTGGAAGTTTGCTACAACTTTGGTTGGTTCGTTGTTATGGACGGTGTCATGGCGCCCCTTGTGTCCGGGACTTCGGGAAGATGGACGCGGGTCTCTGTAAAGAATTGGCCTGAAACGTCACGAAGGATCGAGATGAAGACGATTTCTTTGGTTAAAGAATAGACTGTTTATTCGTAATTCGACAGAGGTTCTTGTCACACACAGATATTCCCAATTTAATAGAAAGGGAAAGAGTGAGAGAGAGCGAGAGCGACTGTCGAGGCAACTTCGTCCATATCTGGAGGAGACTCTCTTTTGTCTTCGCTCTGTCAGTCTATATAATGTCCTTGTTTATGGTTCCTAAGGGTTAAATTCGTTCAACCTGTTTAGTCTATATATTTTGAATTTTGGCTATTTTGAATTTTGGCTATTTTGAATTAACCCTTCGCTCGTTTATTAAACAGATTTCTATTTTTAGTCGATGTTTTGACTCGTACTTACCTTCCTCCTTAGTCACCCTTTGATGTTATCCAAAACACCACTCTTGTTTATCAAAAGGGTCCAGTCGATTGTTTTAGTTAGTTTCAACCTGTATATTCTGAACTTCCGATTCTTTCTTTTCGTCTATCTATCTATCTATCTATCTATCTATCTATCTATCTATCTATCTATCTGTATGTCTGTATGTCTGTCTGTCTATATGTCTATCTATCTATTTACATTTATGCACCTCTTCACTATGGTACAGTTGCTTAATTTTATGCATGGAAATATAGGAAAGAAAAGCATTCACTGCCATAATTTCTAATTTCCACAATGTATTCTCTCCATTTGTTTATAATCTGGCTGAATTAGTTGAAGCAAAGTTGCATTTTACTCATGATCAAAGGTTACTAAAAGATTTAATGAAATATATTTTCCATTTCATCTTTTTTCAGCCTTTCATCTTTAAAAAGATTATGATTGTCCTTGGCAATGCAAACCCAAATAGGAACCCATCGTCCCCCTGGTGATGAGATCGAAAACTGCGTGTGATGTAAACAGATGTACAATGGTCTTAGTCAAACAGGGACTGTATAATTCAAAGGGTTTTGTGAATTTCTTCTTGTTGTTTGTGTTGTTAACACGACGTTTCGGTCAATCCATTCTACGGCCTTCGCCATTCAGACTTGAGGAACAGAAAAAAACTTAATCATAGGCGAAATAGAAGAATCTTGAAGGGCTGGCCACATCTAGAGAGAGAAGGGTGACACCGGGAAGAAGTCCGGATTATAAACTGAGAAAGATGAAAGAAGCAGCATACATCAACATGTCGGCTGAGTGTATGTCAGACAAGTGCGGATTTCAACTCGATGTGGCTTCTGCTACGCAACAGGGACAAGGTATGGAAATCCAGGCTTAACTAGGGAAGAAAAGGAAAACAACCAAATCCTACGTTAAAGCTTTGCTATCATTGGAGAGAAAGAATTTACCACCATCACTTTTGGATGGTATTCCTGAAGGAGACCGTAGAATGGATCGTTTAAACACCGTGTTAACAACACGAACAACAAGGAGGAGTTCAATCGTTCGGAAAACTCTTTGGATATTAATGCCCCATCTCAAAACTATAGACAAGTACTGTATGAATAACAAAAAAGGCAATAACTTACATTCATGAGTTTTCATAGAAGAGATAAGCGTGCATGCTATTTTTGTGTTTTATACAAGGCCAGTTCATACCAATCCTACCATCCTGTGAGTACAAGATTGTACAATATGAAATCTTGTTTTTATTGGCAAGAAGAAAACGATTAAGAGGATACCGGATGAAACCTATATCTAAAAAGGAGTGGATAACAGGTCGGCAAACTAATCCATATTTCGTGGAATAATTAATAACAGCTCCTGTGTAATCCTGTGAACATTTCAGTGTTGCTCGAAAAACATCCCAAACAATAAATAGCTTTCAAAACGAGGCTAACATTCATTTCCATGGTTGTCAGTCAAACGGATATGAAAACCAAACTTATTTTTATTAAAGGCAGACGACGCACTGTTATTATTCTGACTGGAATTCTAATTCACGTTTAGCTCGGCAAACACTCCGTAGGAAAATCAGGAAATCGTTAGGTATTCTGAACAAATCTTATGACTTTGTTAATAAATTCTCCAATGTTTATGTAGTTTTATATATATATATATATATATATAT
>VCCN01003666.1:747745-759018 GCA_006491835.1 Architeuthis dux
TATATATATATATATACACGCATATATATATATATATATACATATTATTACTTGCTATCCGTCTATATTCCTATTGTATAGTACTATTGTCATGGAGGAGTAATGGATAAATGACAGTTATAGTGAAGGTTGAGTCCCATTTACTCCCATTTAAGCATAAGTACCCTTTTCGATTCTTACTCTTGTTCATTACATTGCAAGGATGGGTGTGGATTGAAAAGAGAGTGGATGAAACACATGAAACATTCAAGTTGTATTGCCGTACAATACTATGCGTTAGTTTCTGTGCACAGCAATTGACTTTTCGATTTCTTTCCCAACTTGATAAGCAGTGAAACATTAAAAGGGGGAAAGAGTAATAAATCTAAAGAACATATTAAAACAAACAAAACAAAAATGTTTCTTAATGCGAGAAGACACCAGCGAAGAAATGAATAATGATCGGAAAGCGTGACAGTTGAACATACAAACAAGCAAAATAATAATATAAATTAGAAATGCTAGTCATTCTGATGGAAATAAATAAATAAGTTTTATTGATGGGGGAAGACACCAGAGAATATAAGAATACTAATCAGAGAGTGTAGCGGTCATACATACAGACAAGCCGAATATTAGTAAAGATTAGAAATGTGAGTTGGAAAGTGCGACGTTATTCTGATAGGAATTCGTAAGAGCATCAATTCCATTCCATTCCTTTAAAGTGCAACGTTGTCAGCTATGAGAAAGAGCTTCTTTTCTTTTCAAAACGAGGTTTTTATTTATTTATTTTTCAAAACGAGGCAGAGAAACGAATTCTGTGCAGAACGTAACGGGCGTACATACAAACAGTTAGAATAATAGTAGAAAGTAGAAACGTGAGTTGGAAAGCGTGATGTTATTCTGTTTGAAATGTGTAAGAGCATCAATTTAATTTCATTCCTTTAAAGTGCAACGCTGTCAGCTACCAGAACGAGGCTCTTATTTTCTTCAAAACGAGGCTTTTATTTATTAATTTATTTATTTCTTCAAAACGAGGAAGAGAAACGTATTCAGTGACAAAGCAACAAAAAAAGAGCTGATGCCATCAGATTCACTTAATAATCAAAACTTTTATTTGTTTTCACTTAAAGAAGTAAAAAAGGTTTTGATGATTTTGAAACATTGAACTTTTCTTTCAAAGCTAAACGCGAGATGGCTTCCCGCTCTCCTGCAGAGACAGCGACGCTAATGAACTAAAGAACGCATTGTAAGTTAACGTGAATTCAGCATTTAATTGAAATAGGAAAATACAAGACTAAAAGGCGTGCTCCTCGAGAGAAGATCCAATACGTGTACCCACATTATTAACACTGAACGTTATCCACATTGTGTTATTCTCTCCTGTTCTCTTTACCTAGGCCAACGAAGTTCGGAGAGGTATACAGTATCGCCCATAAATAGATACACACCTCCCACTTTTTAATAGAAATTTAATTGTCTTCTAAACCAAACATAAGATCATTTTATTATTTCTAGTGGAACATTACACAATCGAAACAGATATTATCAGGTATTATTTATGACCAAACTATCCAGCATTGGAACTCTGTTGCCAAACACATTTCTTCTTGGTTTTGTACTCATCTTTGGACGGCATCCTATTCATATTTTTTGGCAACAGAGTTCCAATGCTGTAGAGAGTTCCAATGCTGTAGAGTTTGGTCATAAATAATAGCTGATATTATCCGTTTTGATTGTGTAATGTTCCACTAGAAATAATAAAATCCTGCTATGTTTGGTTTAGAAGACAATTAACTTTCTATTACAAAATGGTAGGAGGGTACTTATTTATGGGCGATACTGTATGTATTCAACAGTGTCCTTCCGTCCGTATGACTGTCTGTCCACGCGATATCTCCAAGTTATCAATGAAATTATGTGGAAGGGTGGGCAATTTGCTACGAAAGAAGTGATTGAATTTTCGGGCGGATCAAGGAAATTGTTTTTGTTTGTAAGATTTTTTTATTATCCTGCATGAAAAGAGGTTAAAAACTAAATTTGAATTTCAAGTAAGGTAACTCAATATTTGTAAAGGTTGTGAGAATTGCGTTATCTTCCCTGCTTTTTAATATTGTATTTCCATTTACTTTTCAGTTAATGTATGGCGTTGGCAGAGGTATTCACTTCCTGGGTGCTTTCTAGTTGCCCCCACCCCAATCTCTTGCTCTATCTGCGTGTATGTGTGAACGTGTTTACAATATCCTGAGTGAGTTTACTTTTTCCACAGACAATGGCTGGTCTTACCTAAAAACCCAAAGAAAAACAGATAGTGCTCCTTGGCACGAAATCTCTTTGAAGTTTGAACGAGGCATAAATGTTCAAAGGAGGCGATTCCTTCTCAAAGACATGGAACTACTGATTCTGGTACACATGTACCGAGTGAAACACATTTGCTTGAATTGCGAAACTTCTGAATCTTTTAACATATTCCCCATTCCCAATCTCTGATGATTCTCCAACAATTGCATGCGGGCTGCATTGAATTTGTTTTCCTTTTATTTCCTTTTTCTTTTTTCTTCCTCTTTGTTCGCTCTTTAGCGCAGGGAAATGCAGGGTGGCCGACCGTGTAACTGAGTTAGGGCTAGCTGAGTTCAAACTCCGACTGGGACAGTTTGTGTTCACTTCGCATTAATTCCCTTGGGAAAGACATGAACCCCCCGTCCCCCATACTGGATTAATAGCCCGGAGGTGAGTAAAGCCACTTCGGGTGCTTGTGCACCTGAGTCTATTTTACATATTGCAAATGTAGTAATGTGATATGTGGAGCCCAGACGACGACGGCTGATGTCGTAACAAGCGTAGGGACTTTACTTTTTTATCTCAAAACTCTGGTCGTTGTCACATTGTACCTTCGTTGAGCAGCATGGATTAGAATTAAAAAATGTTTCCGGCGACGTTTGTAACGAGAATAATATGAACGAAGAACAAGTCGAACATTAATAATGACAATGCTTCATCTTAGAAATGCATACAACTTAAGACGACAATATCTATTACTACTAAGTGTAAATAAATACTTGGATGTAATGAAAATATGTTCAGAGGGCAGACGATTCGGTATTACTAGGCAGAAAAATTATTAATATTAAACAGTTGCTGATATCTTTTGATGGTTTGCAATAAAACATTAATCCTGGTTGGACATAGATAATCATCGGATATCGTTCCGCTAAGGAAAGATTAGCTATCTACCACATCGCAATGGTAATCGGTGTAGTCATACAAGCCACTGATGGTGAATCCGACCATCGCTGGGTTCTCCATTCTGTATAATCTGTACCAAACTAAACTAAGTTTAATGAGCATCTACAATATTTGTCTGACTTTCTGGGATGAGGAATTATCATTATGCTTCACTGATTTATTCAGACTAGTGTCCTCATCTTGGATGCTATCGCCACAACATTTCAGTAGAACCCGTCCATTCGTCCCGTTATGCTGCTTGGTGTGTATTTGCTGAGTGCATATTACGACATCTATTTATTCAGATAATCTTATGAATCAAAGAAAGACTTCCTGATCTCCATCGGAGGAAGCATGCATATATAAATAAAATCTGAATTCAAAACAGGGTAAGTCCAGCCGCTCGTCCAGCATCGTGAAAGGCTTGCACACGACAGAGTGGCGAACATGTACCCGAACTGAATGGTTAATGGAACTAAGGTGGAGCTCCTCTGGGTCTAGGAAGCCTGATGCGTATTTTAATGAAGTATTAAAAAAACCTGTGATAAAAATCCATGGATATATTTGAATTTCTATGAGATGATCTTTTAGAAAAGAAACACACACATACATATTTAATAAACTGTTAATAGTGTATATACATACAATCAATTCCATTCGGGGTTTTATTAAAAAGTGATTGAACTCGTCTATGTGGAAGAGTTCATTGTTTCAAACTGTGAGTAGGAGATATTTTTATCACCAGAATTGTTGCCTTCAGATGGAAGTTACACACAGAGAAACGAACAGAAACAAATCACAGCGTTCATTATATAGATATATTGTTCAAGTAAGAGAAAGGAGAATAAAAACGGTTTAGACGAAATAACGCGACCGCCGTCCGCACCCCTCTACTCCGCACAAGACACCTCGAGTACAAGTGGAAGATTATAAACAAAGCAAAAGCCAGTATAGAAAACACCCGAGGGTTAGGGTAAATTGAATGTCACACTCTCCGAAGCAATACCGTCTACATGATGGAGATAAGCAATTTCCTTCGTAAAAAAGGTACTAGTCTGTGTTGATATTTATTCTAGCTTGATAGTAACCTTACTCTGGTTACGGCATCGACAGTCCCTGTCCGGGTTTCCCATAGCACAGATTTCACGGTTTGCAATACGTGAAATAGACCCGGAGTGGCGTCACTCACTTTACCCGTCTTGAGATTTATTCAGCTTAACTTAATCCGATAGAAGACGAATGTCAAGGGGAATGAAGGTCAGACGACTGTGCTGTGCCAAGCTCACAAATGAATGGACTGGGCTTCCATAAAAAATAATTCGTAATCCTGGTGTTAACCCTTTGTGTACTAACGGTACATGTTTTGTCGATTAATTTAAGACCTGCGTATCCTTGACGGTACTTGTACGTCATATTTCTACTTTTCAATATAATCAGTGTTTAACTAATTGTTTCTTATTTAATGTTTCAAATGTAAATAAAAACTCAACAATTCAAAATTTAAAAAGTCAGTATTGAAATGGTAAGTATTGGACCAGTCGGAAATACGCAGCCTCCACAGACATCAGGAAAGTCACGTGTATTGATATTCACTAAGCTTTGTTTAGTAATAGACACGTCGAGGTTCTGACTTTTACCTTTGACACTTTGGGAAATACACAACTCTCTTAGCCATCTTACATGTAATTGTATTTACAAAGCTTAGTCTAGTATGAGACAAGTCAGAGGTGTGTGTTGCTTCAATCTTCCAAGTTCTAATATTTACCTTTGGAAATAATGGGAATCACGCAACACTCTCAGCCACGTGTAATGATATTCATGAGGTTTGTTTAGTACGAGACAAGTCCAAATGTGGGGTGGAATTGACTTCAGAAGATTGTCTCGCGCCAATCCTCTACGTTCTGGCTTTTACCGTTGGCACAAGTAGAACAGACTGTGTCAGCCACCACACTGGTCGGACGTATTAGCTTGTAAATGAAATAGTTTAGTGTTGCTCATTGTTCGTAGCGTGACGCTTTTAAGTTGTGTATTGTGGTCGAGTTGGTATATTACAGACTTGTGTAAAACTAAGCTGTATATACGCTGTAAATACTAAAGCAGAATTGGGGAGACCGGGGCTAGATGGCCCCTTTTTGCACTCGAAGCAGTGTGGAGAATATTTCGATAGAATTAGAGGAACCATTCATGGTTTAAATCTGATCGTCAACATCTTGCCTAAATTTGTGATATCAATAAATGGCAAAATACGACACAGTTTGGCTCATAGCTGACCTAGTGGCACAGGGACGAACTTGCCCCATGTCGGGGTAAATTGGCCCACGGTATGGGGCAAGTCGGCGACTTTCAATAAGCAGAAACGCTGAGCTGAGTTTGACGCTGTATAACTAGACAACTAATGTTAAGAAAGGAAACAGAAGTCCGTATTAGAGTTCATTAAAAGACCTCTTTTAATTATCAGCAAATGAAATCAAACATAGGCGCATATTTGGCACTGAAGGACTATAAGAAGCAGAGAGCAACTTGTTCCATGCCCCAACATAGACATTTATTTCAGGGGGTGACAGTTACCACCCTCACCAGACAGAGCAAAAGCGTCACTCCCCAACGATACCTTTGATATAAAGTTATTCATATATGGCTGATACCATTCACTAGCTCTGAAACCTGATCCGAACAAATCTGTAGTTCAGATTTAATGCAAAATCCGTTTTTAGCACTCATCTAACCAATCTGCAACACGTACGCGCCAGATTTCCAGTTCAGGAAGGCAGGCGATCATGTGACTTAGCCATGTAGCCAAAATGACTGAAACCCCCTTAGACTTCAAATAAAAGCCTGTGGTCCAACTAGCCCCGGTCTCCCCAATACTTGATATTTACCAAGTTTAGCTTAGTTTGACACATGGCCACAGTAGTTTGGCACCCAGTAAGGATCGACCTCATTACAGTAGTAATGGTCAGCATCACACGCTTGTTAACCATTACTACACTGATTGTGAAACTAGGAATTTAATGAAATTACTGAAATGTTCATGGGTTTTAGGCGAGAACCGCTTCGTTAAGGACGGTGGAAGAGGGCTTGATTTGCCGGAAATCTTACACTGATTTACCCTAAATGTTTTGGCCAACTATTTTTGGGAGTCTCCCCCCGCCCCCGGCTCGTATGCCTATGACTGTAACATAAACAGACTTTGAGTCGATTGTCGAGTTGGGACAGACGGTGGAGTCCGAGTCAATTCCAGAAATCGACTGAAATAGAAGGAAAGACGGAAAGAGGCGTAAACCAACTATTTCTGTTGTCTCAGTTAATCATAATTAGTGTTATTACAAATAAAAGTCGATGGTTAAGAACTATAATTTTCTTAATTATAAAACAGCCGGAAGATAGTCTCGTGCCACTTAATTACTAAATTAGTAGTTTCATGTCAATCACGCACACTGGTTTTTCCAATGTTATTAATCCACACAGTTATGCTTTCATGCGATTACATCAACGGTCGAATAAATACATACATAACCAATTTACGTAACAGTGTGGCCTCATAGCCACGAATTTCAATTGGGCATTTTGTAATGGAATCATATAATTTTGTACACTTATAGCCAGAGTCATTCAAAAGGAATTTATCAGCGATGGATATAATATGATATTGAAGACATAATTAGTTAAATTTATTTTACCACACATAGTTCTAGGGAAAGGGCATTGAGATGACACATGCAAATCATTGGAAGTTCAATATGGCGACCATGGCTGGTATGAAAATTGTAATTGCATTAAGATTGCATAGATTAGTCTGATATGGATGAACTTGATGTCAAATCATGCACTTTCTATGATGCAGAATTCGTAACTTTAGAATTGCCCAGAAGCTTCCTATTATCTCACAATTCAAGAATTAAAATAATTGATCACAATAACTGTCCAAAGCTAGGGTCTATTTCAACTGTTTTTTGCCGGGGACCTTTATACTTTTTAAGATTTTAAAAAATGTTTACCTGTGCTCGAACACCAGAAAATTGCTATGGTGTTCAATTCTCTGTTCAATGGCACTAATACTATTGGTCTGTTAATAATAAGCCAAAACCTCTTCCTCCTAAGTGAGGCTTGTCGAACTCAATTCGAACGAAGGTACATCAATAGAAGGTTCTAGAAACCAGGAAATATTTCTTATACTTACTACTACCAACCCACAGAAAGTGTATTTTTTTCAAAATTTGCAAATATGAGACTAAGTAACTAGAAATTGATTTTTAAAAAAAAGAATTCTCCTTCCATCCTTTCATAAATAACGAAGTTGAAATTTAAAATATATACATATGTAGATTTTTATAAGTAATTCAATTGCTCTATTATTATATTAGTTTATTTCAATAAACTAAATAAAATTTCATTTGTCTGGCTCTGTATGTATGTATATATGTATGTATGTATCGGGCGTACATGCTGAAGCAAGAGGGATACAAACATTAACTCTTTATTATGTCTAGAAAAAAACGTTTATTTTGGGTTTTTTTAAATTTCCCCACTAAAACGTAATGGGAGGTTCGATTTGCAATGTAAGTCTATGCTAAAATGGTCATTTAGTTCGTTCCGACAGCATTCACGCTTGTTTTACTTTTAATTCAGATATTTTTTAATGTTTACTGCCCAACAAAAGGCAAGAGAAGTAACTTATCCATTGATCACCCCTTTTCCCAAATGTGAGATTGGTTGATTGATTGATTGATATGTTTAGGGGCATACGCTTGGTCATTTAATGCCGAAATCAGTTTATAATTCCCAAAAATACAGTCTTGCGACTTTGGTGAAAGGTTATTTTTTTAAATTAGAGTCTTGCACCTTTGGTAACGGTTATTCCGTTTTTTTAACTAGAGTCTCGCGAATTTGGTGAACGGTTATGTTTTGTATTAGAGTCTTGCGATTTTGGTGAACAGTTTCTTTATTAATTTGCGTCTTGCGACTTTGGTGAAAGGTTACTTTTCCTTAACTGGAGTCTTGCGACTTTTGTGTAAGGTTATTTTTAACTACAGTCTTGTGACGATGCAAAAACTGTGGCCCCTGTTTTTTTTTTTTTTTTTTTTTTTGGGGGGGGGGTCTTACCCCTCTGCAGGGTATACAGTCGGCGTATTCTAGGCCCCAGCTGACAGGGCCGATATTTGTGTTGATCACCCCCAATACGGCATGCTGCCAAAATACGTTGGTCACGTGACGGTTTCTATTGAGTTACTAACAATATCTGTATATATTCCGTTCAAGTAATCTAAATATTCAATATTAAAGTATTAATATTCTGTCTTGTTTAGATACACATATCCTCTTGTTATCTGTGAGATTATTATCTACTTGCTTACACCGCGATCAAATTACATCTCTAATGAAATCTATAGTTGAATGTTGAGATGGAAACAAATTTAATCATCGAATACTGTAAAATAATGTGATTTGTGTCAAGATTGTGCTAGAGTGAGAAACAGACGATATCGTTATTAGAATTATCGAAAAAAGAGAAAGGAGAGAAACAATGTTTTCGGGTGGGGGGGGCGTATGTATGTATATATCGCGTGTACAGGCTGAACCAATGGAGCCAGAGGGATAAAAACATTTACTCTTTATGTCTAGATTTGTTTGTTTTTTAAATTTCCCCACTATAAAGTATCGTTTGGAGGTTCGATTTGCAATGTAAGTCTATGCTAAAGTGGTCCTTTAGTTTGTGTCCAGTAGCATTCACGCTTGTTGGTAGCGAGATAAGAAAAAACCTACGTGACTCCATACACGTTCACCAAAGTGACAATTTTTAAAAAGTAAAGTAAAGCGGTGCCCTTGCGCTGGCTACGGCACCAGCCGACCCTTCCCGGGCTTCACATATCACAAGTGTCTCGGGTAGTTTTCCGAGGTTTCTGATATGTGAGATAGAGTTAGAGATGACACGCATCCGATGTTGCCTCACTCACATCAACATACGCTATTTTACACATAGCAGTGAGGGGAGGAGACTGATTGATGCCTTTCCCAAGGACATTAGTGCCAGTCTTAGTCGCAGCTTGATCCCGGCTTGCCCGATTCATTTTCCGCGCTGCTAACCCGATCGGCCACCGGCACTTCACCGGCATTTCAAAGGTGACTAATATTTGTCCATGTATGGAAATGAAATCTGTATATTGTTGCAAAAGAGTTTTGATTGGCTGAAAAGTTCAGTCGAAATCTTGGAAAAGAAACAGAGTTGTTGGTTAGGGAGAGTCGCTCTCGGGTTGGCAAAACGAAGAGTCGTTTTTCGTCACGTTCAGAGGGGAAGTTGTCCCCTCTGGGGGCACAAGATGGATGCTGGCTGATAAGACAGTCAGGGATCGAAAAACCCTGGATATGAAAATATGAAAGTGTATATAACCCACACAGCAGGAAAACAAACATTCTTTCCCAGATATTTTCGAATCAAATAAGAAAACAAGAAAATAATTCGCTAAGAATCAAAACTGTAAAGAAAGACAGAAATCTACGCACGAAAACCAAACAATGAACAAAATGTCTGGGTAGTCACTCAATAGAAACGGCCATGTGACCAACGTCTTTTGGCAGCATGCTGTGTTGGGGGTGATCAATAAAAACAACTTAGTGATCACTAAACAAGTCTGGATTTTCAAAAGAAAAACATAAGATAAGGGATCAATTTAGCATATATCTACGTTTAGGTGGTGGTTATTTTCAAAAGATTAAAATGTTTGAGTTTTTTTATAGACATATTACGGAGTAAATGTTTAATTTATTTAGCCTTCTAGCTCCATTGGTGCGCCCTGTACTCGTGACACATACATGGCCTGCCAGCCAGGCCCATTTAACCCATACAAACTCACTGTGATACCGATATCACATACAATTTAATTGATCTGGACAGTCTCTTATATAATGTTATATTTCATCCATGATTTTAACTCATGAAGTGCACTAAGTGTCATCTAATGAACATCCTGGTGCAGGCACGTGACTATGTGTCAATTTGCCTGAACTCACATCATGTTCCTTCAAGTAGAAATATCTCTGTGTTCTTTTGGGTTGATGTTGACAGATTTGGTTGACGATTTCTGATAAACGTTGATTAAAAGGAAGGCATTCTGTTTGGGGAGACAGAAAGAAAGAAAGAAAAAAAAGAAAGAAAGAAAGAGAGGAAGGAATATCAAGAAGAAAGTCCATTAAGCTGATTAATTAAATGAATGTCCCTTCTATTAGGCGGTAGTGGGTCCACTCAAAACAGTATGGGAGTAAGAGGAGGTTGCCGTTTCCTGCTCACTCAAAGGTTTCGAAGTATCAAAAATATAAAAACAATACCTTTTTTCAAAAAGAGACGTTTTGTGGCTTTGATTTTATAAGTATAAATGTGCATTGTGATTGAAACTTTCAGCGTAAACAACACACGACCAGTGAAGAAGAAATCGGACGATCAATGAACACCGATCGAATAGATGCGAAAAACAGATCAACGAGAGATCAACACGGTGTTCGATCGTTTTCTACACCCTACTATCTTACAATACCCTCATGAAGTTTTTAACTACGACGTTTGAATTAAACTTACTTTGAAAGTGAGGCAAAAGATAGCATTCTCAGCAGATTTAATGGGATTGTGTCTTTTAACAATTTAACAGTTATTTCCAAACTCCAGTCCAAGTTGGAGTTGACTTTGTTTTTCCCCGTAACAACAAGAACAAGAACAATCCTCATCAAATTTAGGGGAGTAAACTCTTCACTGTTTGTCTATCCCGTCACGTTAAACCAAGCAGATATATCAAATTAACATTTCCCTAACGTGATTTGAACCAAACGGACAAGTCTCATGTATTAACGAATTTATTTATTATATAGGTTTGCTGTATGGATGTGAGGGAATCCGACAGAATGGAGGATATGGTTAGACAATGTGGAAAAGAAAGAATGAGAAAAGCGTGTTACGTCTCAAACGTGTTTATTATCATAAAGTTACCTCTTTAGGCATTTCGTCGTTGCGAACGACGTCCCCAGACGAAATTTGAACATAGCAGCGTCGTGCGATCATCCATGTGATGTGGTGTGAATGA
>VCCN01003666.1:812063-826131 GCA_006491835.1 Architeuthis dux
CAATCACCAAATCAACGTATAGGGGTCGGCACATAATTTTGCAAACATTAAATGGTTCACAACAAAAGAAGTTTCAGAACCACTGGTCGAGAATATATTCAGACAGGTCTGGTTAGTCACTCAATAGAAAGCATCACAGTACCAATGTCTATTGGCAGCATGCACTGTTTGGGGTGATCAATTAAAAAATTGGAAACAAAGAGTGATCAATGCATCACTTCTCTCACCTTTTGTTGGGCAGTGATCACTAAAAATGCCTGAATGCTGCCAGATACAAACTAAGGGACTAATTTAGCATAAACTTACATTGCCTATTGACCCCACTTCCCACCACTACACACCTATTTAGGGGTGAGGTGTGGTGGGATTTTTAAAAATAAAAAAAAGTTCTTTCTAGACATAGGGATCACCGAAGTTAAGCAACGTCGAGCCCGGTCAGTAACTAGAAGGGTGACCGTTTTGGAATACCGTGCCGTAAGCGTTGGTTAGCCGGAAGTGGGACTCACTAATTACCCGTGTGTACCTAACACCGTAGATGGTGGTATAAGGGGAGAACGATGAGACATACAGACTTTGTCTTATATGTAGTAATAATCTTCCACATATCAATACAAGAATGACGTTAACATTGTTTAAGTACCTGTAACTGAGTAAAACATTTGCTATGTCAATTTTCTAACGTGAGTATATTTCGTTCATATTTTATATTCAATCTAGAATATAACCATCTTTCGATATTGTTTTTATACGATCGATAAACAATGAAAATAATAAAATGCGTATTTGCAACAGAACCTGAATATTTATAAGTTGGTCTCTATGTGTGTGTGGGGAATGGGGTAGAATAAATCAATAACACAGAGCATTAAAAATGTATATTTATTATGGGATCCGCTACTGTCTGTTTCATTGCTGCCTGCAATTTATCAAGCGATGCAGCAATGAAACAGACTGACAATCTGGTTAGGCACTGAATGGAAATCATCACGTGACCAACGTCTTTGGCAGCATGCCTATTTGGGGGTGATCTATTAAAGAATTGGAAAGGGGGGGATCAATTAATAAATTACTTCTCTAACCTTTTTGTTGGGTGTTGATCATTAAACAAGTCTGAATTAATACAATTTTTTTAAAAAGCGTGAACGCTGCCGGACACTAACTAAGGACCAATTTAGCATAAACTTACATTGTGAATTGAACCCCCACTAAAATCTATTTTGCGGGGAAATTTTCAGAAAAACAAAAGAACCGTTTTTGTAGTCATAATGAAGAGTAAATGTTTAAATATCATCCCTCTAGCCTCATTGGCACGGCCTGTATGTATGCCACATACATAGATAGACAGCCAGTCAGCCAGTCTCACTTGAAAACTGAATAAACCTATGTTGACAGTTTTGGTTACAGTTTTAATGACGGTTTCTAATATACTAATTACTTACACAGTATTCCTGGAATGTATTGACGTATTACTTTTCAGAAGATTAAATGTATCGCTCAGATATATCGATTTATCGGACATAAATTCATATAACAACTAAAACACCCAGCAATTGCTCGGCTTCATGAAAAGTAAGAAAACTTCCAATAACACACAATTCAGGCCCTGTCGACTGGGGCCTAGAATACGTCGACTGCATCCCCTGCAGAGGGGTAAGACCACCCCAAACAGGGGCCACCTATTTTTGCACCAAAGTCGCAAGACTCTAATTAAAAAAGAATAACCGTTCACCAAAGTCGCAAGTCTCTATTTTTGGGGAATTTTAAACTGGTTTCGGCATTAAATGACCCATCAGCCGTCGATATGCCGCTAAACCAATCAATCATTCAACACAACATTCTGCAATGAGATGTTCTAAAGCAGTGGTTCTTAGTCAGGTCACATTCCTCTCCTTGCGATCCAAGGTTTCCTCAATTCCTCGCCCATTCTTAATTATCTCCAAGTAAATATTTCCAACCCTTTTTATCCATGATACGTTCCTCCGCTGACTGAAATTCCTCCCTAATTCCGCCCCTGGGTGCCAAGTGACCACCGTCTGAGAAGCACTGTTCTAAAGGAAGCCATCAACACAAAACAAAGAAGTAAATACTATTAAATCTACTGAGGATTTGCACCTGTAACCACGATACGTCGTCATCTGTTCTGACATTTCAAAGACACATCATGGACTTTCCACTGGGCTAATAGTACTGGCGGAAAAGGTAGTAACATTATTATTACATATTTGCTGACTTGTTTCCCGCATGCGAGAATTCAAGGAAGGATTCCGTTAGCTCTCCTCTCACCTGCACTAGTCGTTTTGGTGTTTATAGTAGAGATTAGCTCGTGCACCGACCGAGTCCACTATTAAGGTCTGGTGCCCTTCCTTAGTTGTTCGGCAGGCCGAGACGGTCAAGACGACTGCCAGGAAGTAGGTTTTCCTTTTCAGAGTAGCTTTCTCTTGAATTGACTGTCTTACGGGGCTGGGGGTTCCATCTGCTCTGCTGCTTTAGTCATAGCTAGGTGGATGCATGCCTTTTCTCAGAGGAATTAATGCGAAATGATCACAAACTACCCCAGCCGGAATTTGAACTTGGTTCACAGATTCCATTTTCCGAGCCGCTAACAGTTAGACCTACTCTGCATCTCCATGACCCTTCATAATTGTGTGGTATGAAACAATCGATGTAGACCAATTGCACACCACTCTCTTTAATTTGCTGATGCCAATCCTCTTCCGATAATCGATCTTCTGAACAACGTTTTGCCCGTAAATAGCTCATCTAGATTTATGACACCATCACCTTGCGACAATCAACTTAAGAGATTGTAAAGGATCACTGACCCCTTCATCAGTCTACAGCTGCGACCTGCTGTTTTCATGACCATACTTTATCGACGCTGCATCGACTCATGTATGTGCAACAAGGAAAATAATAAAATGCTTGACACGAAATATTGAATCTTATTAATTAAGCCACTGTGTAACAGCTGATATTTTGGGTAACATATTTATTTCATAAATTGCATCAATCACTATTAGTACTATTGTCACGATTACGTCGTAATGTATTCATTGGTCAATTCACCAAACACACTTACCAATCACGAAAGAGAATTAGGAAAGCAGACATTTGAATGAGGTAGTTTTGTGAAACGGACTCTCTTTGTTCGTTTCTTTGTTACGGAATTACAAGTCTGTAAAATTATCTGGGTGAAGATTCGGTTTAGCAAACCAGATTATTTTTTTCATGAAAACGTATTACTATAAATTAAAACAATTAAAATATTACTTGTTTGATTCAAAATATTTTGTATTACAATAAATTATATGACTTTTTTATTAATATAAATGAAATAAATTAAAATATGATTTATTTAATTTAAAATATGACTTGTTTTATTAATATAAAGGAAATAAAATAAATATTATTTATTTTATTTAAAATATGACTTATATATAAATAAAATAAAATAAAATATTTATTCTATCAAAGCGAGCTCTATGCACACCTAAACCATGGAACTGAATTTAAAGAAAATATGCATGCAAATATAACATAACCCAACGAATGTCATAGGCCACAGAAACAATCAGGATTCCCCCCATTTTGTTAAAAGAAACCCAGTTAAACAATATAAACACTGAATTCATTTAATGACCATTCGGCTACTGTAGTCAAACGTTATGTCCAGTGTGGCCAATTTAGATGTTTTTCATCTAAATCTAGACGTTTTTGGTTGCGTCATGATGTCAGAAATTACTATTTAGATGATTTTCAATAAAATAAGTAATATATTCATTTAATTTATAGTAATAAAATAACTAATATATTTTAATAACATATGCAATATTTTAATAAAGTAAATATTGATGATTAAAGTCACATTTAATTTAAATATAATATGTATTACATTTCCTAGATTTTAGATAAATATATCTTGAGAATGTAAATGTTTTTGTCTCAAATCTAGATGTATACATGAAAATAAAACTGGCAACACATTTAATATTTTGAAAGAAAGTCGTTCTCAATCAAAATCTGAACGAATACTATTCCAGGAGTTACACGATCACAACCACTGCAGTAGGCTTAAACTAAACAACACACAATAACTGGAAAATCCATAGCAGAAGACCGACGAGCCTGGAGGAGACTGGTCGGAGAGATCGTGAATGCTGGCGAGGCGGAATCATGAGAGGATTTAACAGCGACACACCAATAATATTGTAGGCCCACAAACAAAGGTCTTATGGATTGAAAAAGCCCCCAAACAGAAAACCACTTGATAAAAAAACTGATAAAAAAGCATATCCATAAATAATTTTCAGATTAAATATCTATTTTTGATGTTTTGTATATTTTCATTTGTTATTCAATTCCATGCATATTTTCTTTTTCAAAAGTGTTATTTTTCGAAAAGTAACGCAGTTCTTATTGATTTCCTGAAAAAACATTTTAATAGGGTTTTGGCTTTGACTGAATCTACAAAGCCCGGATATTTTCCATTGATATTGAAGTTGAAGATTTACTTTAGTTAACGAAAAATATAGAAAAATCATTTTTTGACAGTAATTTGTTTGTGTTTTTAATCCATTAGATCCCAGAACCTTCCAGTAGTTTTTGGAAAGTTCGATTTTTTAAGGTGTTAGCTGGGGGTGGGGTTTCTATATACAATGCAACTGTAATGGTACGTATGGACACAATTAACAAAAATGAAACAAAATTCAAGCGTCAAAGCGGCACCTGATTTTAAAATATATGGTAGACAATGCAGTACACATATATTTGACTGGAAAAAAATAAACAAGATTAAAATGCACCACTGCTGTTGTCGCCTGCAGCACCCATAATTTGAAATAGTGGTCAATTTACATAAACAAAAAACAGAATAAAATATATGAAAAGTACATTGTTTTCATATTGTATATGCTTTCATCATTTCGCTATATTTAATTATTCATCCCTGTTATAATATTTTTATATAAGTTTCAGTCGAACCGCCATATAGAAATAATAAAAAATATACATTTCTAAAATTTCAAAAATATCGGAATAAATCGCTACAAATGATGAAAAATCTTTTTTTTTAAATATTGAGTGAAAAACATTTTTTTCAAAGATCAAAAGTCTGAATTATAATTAATCGAGTAAAACTAAAAATTCAACGAAAAGAAATTATTTTACTTAATTTTCCTGTTCCAGCTGTTCCTGGATATTATTCTAAAAAAGGTAAACATAATTAGTATCTCGAGGCATATGTTTGTAAAATGTGTAAAAATCAACGAAAGCATAATTATATAAAATAAATAAATGATCAAATTAATGTGGGGTATGAATCATGTGAAACAAAGTATTATTCTCCGAAATTTAGAATGGAAAATTGTTTAATAAATAAGTATCGAATGTTTATTAATTTATTCATAAATCGAATATTATTCTGATTTTTGCCAGATTTTTAAATTTCTCACGTATCGATTTCACGCAGAAATGTTAGTCCATGTTGCTACCGTTGGACCGTTACTTTCCGTCCGTTGTATGGAAGTGAGGCTTCGAAGTATTCGGTTACTTACCTTGTGAAGATTGTTATCTAGGCTTCTTCGATATTTTAATGACGATTTTTCTGTGCGTTCATTAAGGGTTTGAGAGAGGACACGCAGAACCCCCGCACACTCCTGGGCGGACCCATCTGCATCATCGGGCAGCCACGAATGCCCCCCCACAAACCCTTAATGAAAACACACAAAATTACTTGAACTGATTGCTTTTTCAAGCGACTTTGAAGCCCAACTTCCGTACAATGAACGGACAGAAAGGTACAGTTTACCCTTACAATTACATTGTACATAGAGGCCCCTGCTAAAACCTTAACAATTTGATTTCTCTAAAAACCAACAAATTCCTGGAGGAAGTACAAGTGAAGAAAGCTCTGTTAGTGTGATTACTCGACACCTGGGCATTGTACGAAGTTGACATTCGTCAGATTCAGCACACAGGACAGTGCAGTGTCGAGTTTGAAGTGTTTTGGATCAGCTGTTCTCGAGATATCTAATAAAAATAAGATTATATATATTTCTTCATAGTTTCTATAAATTATTTCCCATGATGTTTATCCATATTGGTTTATGACAATAATGTTGGTGATTGTTTTGTGTCATGTTATTTTTTTTTTGGGGGGGGGGGGGCGATAAGATTCGGATAAGGGGATAAAACCTGATATCGTATTAAAAATATTTGTGCTCCCCTTATCCGAATCTTAATCATTTCTTTTCTTTCTTTCTTTTTTGCAGCGAATGATGTATAGCTGCTGAGAGGAATCTGTCAGTTTTCTGTACTTGTGTTGTAAGAGTGGAACAGGCTGTTCAAGTTTTACTTTCAAACATGATTGAGTTTGAGTATGAGTCGGTCATTCGCCACCTCATGAAATACATTTGAAAATATTCTTTATTTTATCTGGAAAGAAAGTAGGGAGTAAAGGTTTTGTGTAGTTTATTGAATCGGTAGGACGAGAGAGTGGAAGAAAGGGTATCTAGGTAGTTTAATAAAATAGATAAATCTGCTATGGCCGACCAAATCTGGAGAGAGAACGGCGAGCATCTTCCTCTTTGTGAGGAAGTCCAGATTATTGACAGAGAACGATGTTGGAAGCAGAGAAAAATCAAAGAGTCAGCTCACATAAGAATGTCGACTAAATGCATAAGTACGGATTTCAACCCGATGTGGCTTCCACTTCTCAACAAATCAAAGACACAGAAACACCCGGGCCATGTGCTATAAGTGTTACCCCCTTTAAACATAACTTCTGTTTAACCCATCACACTCGGATTTTACACCTGAAGAAGGCCGAAGAATGAATCGGCCGAAACGTCGTGTTTACAACACAAATAACAAGGAGTTCAATCGTCCGAAGAACCATTTGAATAATCCATATTTGTATAACATTTAGATAAAATCATGAACTGGCAACGATGACTGGAAGGGATAAGGGAGAGAATGAGAAGATAAAGACAAAATATGAAAGAAGAGCAGAGGCATGAGATAATGCGTAATCTTAATTGTTAACAACCGTGGTATTTCGACGGGTCCAGCTAGTGTCATAATCAAGCCACGTAAATCATACGTACACATAAATAACGTGACCAGATTACGTATCGTGTTTCGGTTCAATCATGTATGAAGATGGCCCGTTCTTTTGAACATAACACCATGACCTTCTTCACGCTATTGAATATATTAAATCAGACTCTCACCGAAGATTACATCAAAAAAGCAAAATATATTGGAATCCATCGAAACACTCATTTTTAGAACCCGTCAACCAAAACTGTCACCAAAACTGTCAACAGATTTAGTTTTCAAGTGAGTCTGCCTGGCTGGCGAAGTATGTGTCGCACGGACAGAGTTGAACAGATTTACTCCTTATTATGTCTAGCACGGCATGCTGCCAAACGACGTTGATCACGTGACGGTTTCTATTGAGTGACTAACCAGACCACTTTCACTGATCTTGTCTTGGCTTCCTCTAGCCATCACTGGTTCAAGTTCTTGCATGGTTGGACACCATTATCACAGGGGATGACAATTGATGTTTGTATGTGGACACTGCACAAAAGAAGCTGGGCAGATAAGGATGCAGACGCCGTAGCCACGCTAAAGCCACAATGGCATGAACATCATGTAGGGACTGCTTGGTTCGAACAAAACTGGCATTTCGGAAGTGTAACTAATGCAGCTTCACATTGTGAACAATGCGAGTACCAAACAATGCCGAAAAGTATGACAATGACAGACAACACATTAAACGAGTGACCTGGGAAAGATTTGTTGCAGTTGAGTTTGGAAGATCCGTCGCATCCGGCCTACATATCCCTGACCCGGTGCTCTCTGCGGAACCCTTTGGATAATCAGGACCTCGAAAATAACAATACCATCAAAACGGTGCTACAAATCTTCGATTCAAAGCCGAAATCATTCATACGCAAAGGTATGTCTGATTTGACTAGTTATTGACTGAAAATGATAGAAATAGCCTAATTATTCTGTATTGCTTTGTTGCTTTTGTGGAGAAATAACAAGAAAAAGAACAGACTCTGTTCAAAACCTGCGACAACGCTTGTCAACGTTTGTTTCGGTGATAAATGTCAAGATACTTACAAGATATGTTATAAATGTATTAGCTTCTTAAATTACGAACGCATTCTTACGTCACTTTTTTTAATTTCGGGAATTGATTAAAAAAGAATAATATGACGTACGCAGAACATATTCCGCTTTATTTGCCAACTCTTTCTTCCCTTCCTATCTTATGAACGCTTTGAACCTTTTTCAGTTTGGTCTAAAAGAAAGAGACTTTGGCATCCATAGTACCTGTCGACATTCATAAATATTTTTTCTGAAACTTTCTTACCAATCCAAAAGGTACGCCAACATTTGTCACGTTATATTAGGTTTAGACAAATGTTTCTAGCGTCATTTTCTATGTAATGTTTGGGAAATATTGAAAGTTTAAAACCCAAAAGAACCCACTGTGACACCAGTGTCATATACAATTTAATTGATCTGCACAGTCTCTTATATAATATTATATTTTATCCTTGATTTTAACCCATGAAGTGTACTAAGTGTCACATACAATTTAATTGATCTGCACAGTCTCTTACATAATATTGTATTGTATCCTTGATTATAACTCATGAAGTGTACTAAGTGTGACATACACTTTAATTGATCTGCACAATATCTTATATATTATTATATTTTATCCTTGATTATAACTCATGAAGTGTACTAAGTGACATTTAATGAACATCCTGGTGCAGTCACGTTACTGTGTGTCAATTTGCCTACCCAGAATCCCACATCATGTTCCTTCAGGTAGAAATGGGTCTGGGTACTTATGGGTTAATCATCTCCCCATTGCTCGTACAATCAGTCAATTGTAGCAGCCAGTCGAGAAGTCTTAGGAAAGCAGGTCTGGTTAGTCACTCAATAGAAACCGTCACGTGACCACTGTCTTGTTTTGGCAGCATGCCGTGTTGAATGGTTTATTAAAAGATTCAAAAAATCTAAAACTAGAAAAAGTGGTGATCAATGAATAAGTTACTTTTCTCGCCTCTTGTTGGGCGATGATTACCTAAAATAGTCCGATTTTTCAAAGAACAAGTATGAACGCTACCGGACACAAACTAAGGGACCGATTCAGCATAAACTTACATTGTAAATTGAACCGCATACTAAAACCCTTTTTTTTTGGGGGGGGGGCTTAAAAAAGAAAAAACGTTTTTTTCTGAGTAATGAGTAAATGTTTAGATTTGCAGCCCTCTAGCTCCATTGGTGCCGCATGTACGCGTAACACATAGATAGATAGATAGATAGATAGATAGATAGATAGATAGATAGATAGATAGCCAGTCAGCCAGACCCACTTCAAACCCTCAGAAAAAGGATTTCACTTGAACTTACGAGAATGGACATCGTTTCCATTCGTACACGACAGAAAAAATAAATCTTCGATAAGAGAGTCGCTGATGATGAACAATGGATTCATCAGGAGATTCTCGAATAAAGAAAATCGTGGCTAGATCCAGAATATCCAGATATAGATTCATGGTTGCATTTATATTTAGATGTAGGATTTAGTGAAAATTGATTTGGTGCTAGATTTAAGTCCAAATCGTGATAGGCTAAGTAGATCAATCTTAAGTTTTCTTGTAAAAGTATTCCAGACAGTAACTTCAATATCTCAACCTAAAAGGAATCCATTAGGAAAAAGTTATTTCTTGCGTTTGTTGGGATTCAAAGGGATATTGTATTATAACCAGTTAATGCGTTATAACCGCATAACCGAGCAATTGACTTATTTGGATGACGCATTAGTACAGGAAAGATCTTCTATGTTGCTCATACGACATACGTGGCTCATTCTCTACACTCCCATGCAACTCTCCTTGTCCGGTCGGGATTTCCATCAAATTCGGGATATCGGGAATTTCATTGAAAAATTCTTCAAATAAAAACCGAAATCGTTCTCTTATAATGGAATACGCAATTTAACTGAACATGGAGTAGTATCATAGAAAGCTAGGAGATATACTGGAATAACGATGCTCTCAATTCATAAGAATAAAAGGTTGTGTGATAGAAATGCTGGAAATCATTGGATTAACCTTGTAAATAACTGACAACTCGCTCTGATATGATCTGTTATTGTACCAATCGATAAATCGAACTATATCATTCATCATGCAAGTCGCTATAGATAAGCATAGTGTGCGTATAGAAGAAAAGTGTTTTCAGTGTTCCCTCTAATTTCTAGTAGACAATGTGTGCGCGCATTTTATGTTGTGCAATTCTTTTCACTGTGATAAAGGTATGTGCGCACTGAATGACATTCATTGCCCTCAGTGTGTGGGGAGGGGGGCATGGGGGGTAGAGAGAGAAGGGTTCCCTATAATCTTACGTTGTGCAAATAGTTTTTCCTGTGATAAAAGTATGTGCACACTGAATGCTTGTGCAAATGTAAACTTGAAATTGTTTCAAGATGATTTTAGCACAGCTTATCTCTCATGGCTAATACAATTGTATTGGAATGTTTTAACATAGTACAAGTAGGATTGCATTTATAGGGCACACCTAACATATTTAGGTATCAAAACAACCTTTTATATGTTAAACTAGACCTACTTACAAGATATTTTCAGTTGCAAGTTTTCTGAATTCTTTTTGTTTATGAAGTGATCATATATGGTGCCTCGCCCAAAAAGTGACCAAAAATGGAAAATATAAAGAAATTAAAGATTAAAGCAGAAAGATTTAACTTTCTACTTTAATGTTTAATTTTTGAGGCGAGGCACCATATATGAACACAGAGGGTGTTTTGCCTGTATATATAGAATTAAAAGACAGAATTAAAGAATAACATTCAATAAAATAGATAGATAGAAAACATTGATATTGACAAAAGAAATAACACCTCCGGGTTGATTTTAAAACTTTACTGTGCTGGCTAATTTAAGGGTATCCCTCAGAACAGTTTCTGTCTTTGTTCAAGCACAAGTGTACTTTTCAAAGCTTGCAAACCACATTTTGTGCGAATTATGTTGTCTTTCTTGCTACAATATTTGCATGTGGCTGACAGGTCCTCAGGAGATCATACATAGTCACTTGCCCCATAAAGAGTTAACATTTTATTCTGTACTTTGAACTAATTTGTTCGGTTTGTTTTTATTTGTATGGGATGCAAAGCCGAAATAAATTATTAACAATAAAAGCCATCAATTCACAGATTATTATTGAAGTTGCTGGAAACGGTTAAATCAAAACCCATTCAACTAATTGATTACTAATCTATTTCAGGTAACTAACCTGCTGTGCGCTCATTAAATTATTGTGTGTGCTGGTTGCAAAACGTGTTTTCGTGCGCAGAGGGAACTATGTTTCGGTTATTCAACTTTAGAGTACACAATTGGAAATGTTATACGCAGTTGAATACGTCTGTATCTTCGGAGAACATTTATTCACTTGATAAAACTTTTCTATCAAAGACGAATAAATTTCAAATGAAATAGAGAAAAAGATTCAGCACATAGTATTCCGAGACAGTCGCCCATTTAGGTAATAACTCGACTCGAAGTCGCTTAACTTCGATGTTCGTACGAAAACCGGGTTTTCAACATTTGGAGCGTCATCATCATCATCGCTGCCACTCGAGACGGGTATGGCGGCTCCTACGAAAGCGCATTGCGATGTATTCTCCGTGGAACAGCGTGTGCTTGAGAAAGGACCGGGTATAGCGTCCAGTGCCTGCTTGGCAATGTCCTTTCATTCGTCGGCATAGCAAAAGCCGAGACGGCTGCAGAACAAACTTGTTGCTGCATACAGCACCTGGTATTCCCAGACGGTCACCCATCTGGATAATGACCAGGCTCGATGTCGCTTAACTTCGATGATCGTACGAGAACCGGTGTATCCAACACGATTTTGCTGTATCAACTTTTGAATACATATTCGAGAAATATTCGAGAGACATTGACAGCAATCTGTATCTTCGGGGAACATTTATTCACTTGATGGAATTCTTTTATCAAAAGAAATAAAGAAAAAGATCAGATTAAGTGATGTAAAGCTTAAAGCTGAGATAAGATAACTCTACATGAATCGTCTATTGACGCTTCGTTGTCAGAGCACACAAGTCACAAGGAGAAGGAAGTCAATAAAATAGACTTGAAGCTAAGATAGAATGGGATTATTTCAGATTAAAGGAAGTGATGTCATTACACGTTCCGGATATTCGACATTCTTCTTGCTCCCAGGGAGAATACTGGAATAAAGATATTGTCAATGTATAGGAATAGAATATGTTGTGAAAGATATGCTGGAAACCTTTGCATCGGCAAAACAGAGAATTCGCACTGAAAAGATTTGTTATATTTCCAATCGATACATTGAATTATACGTTACGCCCAAATCGCGTCGGTCACGCCGGTTCTTGTACGATCACCAAATGTAAGCAAAGTTGGGCCTGGTCAGTACCTAGATGGGTGTTCGTCTAGCAATAACAGGTACCGTAAGCAGCTCGGAATCCTATAGAGAGCCTCCAGTGATGATCCCGTTAATCATCCTAGGGAGGATGCTGGGATCTACACTACACTCAATAACACTAGCCAAAGGAGAATGCGTAAAGAAAAGGAATAGTTCGGGTATTCAACTTTTGGAACATCATCATCATCATCGCTACCACCCGAGATGAATGTGTCAGCTCACAGAAAGGGATGGGTACATAGCCCTGTGCCTGCTTGGCAAGACGTTGTTATTCAGAGGAACAAAATAAGCTTGGACGGCCGCATTACAATATTGTTACTGCAATATTGTACCTAGTATTCCCAAACGGTCACGCATCTAGTTAATAACCAGATGTACAAAACGAGTTAGTAAGTAGAATTCCAGCCTATTTAGGATAAGAATCCAGCCTCTCCCAGGCAAAAATACCAGTCTATTCAGGCAGAGAATCGAGCCTCTTCAGGCAAAAGATCCAGTCTCTTCAGGCAGGAAATCCAGCCTCTTCAGGCAACAATTCCTAGCCTTTTTAGACAAAGCTTCTTCTGTAAGGTAAGCCATTGGCGTACATACACATATACTTATTTTCACAAGTTCAAAAACTTACATTATTGGTACCAAAACCTTACAGGACGCTCAACATCATTCTTCAAGAATCTTACGAAAAAGGACTCTAGTTCTGCCTTGAATTTTATTCTAGACTATCTGATATATGTTTGAAACCCGCTTCTTTGTTCTACGTTAATACAATTTTCAAATATAAAGATTTCCACCGAAGTCATACATTTTCTATTTCTTTTTAAAAATGTTATCCCTTTTATAAACCAGAATCGATGTCGCTCAACTTATATCTGATGTGATTTGGCCGTATCTACTTTTGACATACGCAGTAGCAAATATTCGAGTGACAAAGACAGCAATCTGTCTGTTCAGAGAACCTTTACTTGGTAAAACTTCTTATTTTATCAAAGGCGAATAAATGTCAAAAGAAAGAAAGTAAAAGATCCGATTCTTGCTTAAAGGTGAAAGAAAAGAACTCTACCTGCTTCGTCTATAGACAGAGCGTTGTCAGAGCACACAAGTCACAAGAATGAGGAAGTCAATCCAATAGACTTGAGGCTACGAAAGGATATGACTAGTTGGGATTAGAGGAAGTGATGTCATTATAAGTCCCGGATATTTGGCATTCTTATTGTTCCCAGTGAACGGAGTCTTTGAATAAAAATGCAGGCTCTTTCTGATTTCTATTTGTCTCCAAAGCATTGGTCGATGCAATTCGCAGTTCATTCCATCCACATGAATTTATTGATTGATTTATTTATTTGAGCAAAAGAAAGAAATCTACTCCCGACTTGGCTTTCGAGTTTCTCATTGGACATGAGTCCATTTCGGTCCGATATTTAGAATTAAATGAGACCAACATACACAGAGTAGGTAAATATATTGAGTAACAGCAAATGCCACAAGAATATATATATCCGAAAGAAATGAAAACACACAGGCTAATATATCCAAAGGAATCCACATATATAAA
>VCCN01003666.1:873681-895156 GCA_006491835.1 Architeuthis dux
ACACACAATTGTAGTTAGATGACAACAGCACACTTCAGTGACGTCAGCGCCATACCTCTAGGTACCCTCAATTTGAACAAGTACTTAAAATTGTTCAGAAATCTAAAAGCAACACTGCAATCTTTTTTTTTTTAATGATTGATTATACATTCCAACTATATTGGCAAGTCTTTCAAATTATCGCTTTTTATTTTATCATTATCATAGAAAAGGTATATATATATAATATGAAAGATAAATTATGACAAGACAATTTAAATGTCGAATGATGGCGAACACGTAGTCTGCTCTAATTTGCATATCTCTGTATAATTATGTAAATGTGCATAGTTATGCAAATGCCAGTTTGATTAATAACGATAGACAATGAATTACTTAACTTGTCTTATCTAGGTACAAGAGAACGCATGTCTGGATCAAATGAACGTAAATATTGCCCAAACGTTTGCGGTCTAACGCTTTCGACCATACATCTAGCCATTATGAATACATGGGGGAAACTATAGATGTTATTCGTTTTTGTTTTTTTTAAAGTCATAATACAGTAGCTTGTCAAAATTTAGAAGAGGAATAAAATATCTGAAGGGCATAAGGGCGTTAAGGACACCATGAATGCACACATATCTGAGGTTTGTCTTGGAGTTCATGTAAGGGAATGTTAACAAAAAAGATTGGAAAATGAAACGCGTTTCCGCAAAAATCGCCCCTTGTTTGCTCAGAAAGGAATTTAAAAAAAAACAACATCATTTGAACATTTCCCTGGATTTGAGGGAGCAAGTTCGGAATGACACATCAATTCTTTACAAAGTTATGATCGGGGATAAGTCTTTAATTCCGGTTATTTTGGGGGTAGGTCGTCGTATAAGGATGCGTGCGCGTTTCTTCTGACATATGATTAAACCATTGTGGCAATCCTTCCAATAACACATTAGGGACGGCCATTTTGGATCGGCCATTTTGAATATCTGAAGTTGTGTGGATTTAAAAAGAAATGTGGGTAGATTTCCAGTTAATGATCTTAAAACTCATGAAAAGGCTCCGAAACGTATACATATACAACGTATTGATCAGATGAATAGTATATATGAAATTCAAAGAATGGATAATTTTATATTTGAATGGCTGAGATTGTGTAGATTTAAAAAAAAAACATTGTGTAGACTTTTTTTTAAGTGGCTAAAATTGTGTAAATTTAATTTCCAGATAACTGGCTAGATTTCATTTCCAGGTAATGATCTTAAAATTCATGAAAAGGTTCCGAAACGAATAAATATACAACGTATTGATCAGATGAATCGTGTATATGAAATTCAAAGAATGGATAATTTCATATCCGACAGAATATTATAATTATAAAGACATTTATTAATTGGGAAACTATATTTGCTCGGCAGCGGTGTGACCGATCGCGAAACGAGCGGCCTGAATTGTGTGAATAAATTGGAAGCAGTCTTATACACAGCCTCTGCTAACGACATTAAACGCCTGCAGCTGGGGGTTTCGGGGCACTTTTCACACCTCGGGTAATTTGTTTTTAATCAAGGCCAATTTCGGGACCGTTTTCAGAACATGGAAACTGAAAAGTAGGTTTACGCCGTACCCCCGAGTACCCCTCCCCCATACCCATTTCCACCATTGCAATGATTGCCGATCGACAAGCGAAATTGCAAAGTGGAATCCATCAAAGACAATAAAGAAACAAATGAAGATTGTATGTCATCAAAATTAATCGATCGTGTGAGAAATCGTAAAATTCGGAATAATTGGGTCAATAAATCTTATTCATTGCTATAAATGAATGAATCGACATTTTCTAATTCAATATCAGGTTTAGTAGATTTGCATCATAAAATACAATCGTGCACCATTTTGGTGGCCTAAATTTGAAAGAAATCAATAACGAAGTATTAGAAACCGTCAACCAAAGCTGTCAACATCAACATAGGTTTCTTCAGTTTTCAAGTGCGTATGGTTGGCTGTCTAGCACTCTATGTATGTGTCGCGCATACAGGCCTCACCAATGGAGCTAGAGGGCTGAAAGTTTAAACATTTACTTCTCATTATGCCTCATTTGGTCCCTCAATTTGTGTCCGGCGGCGTTCACGTGTGTATCGGACTTTTTTCGTGACAAACAAAAGGCGAGAGAAGTAACGTATTCATCGATCGCTCCTTTCTCCATTTTTTTAAATTGATCACCCCCAACCCGGCATGCTGCCAAAAGACGTCGGTCATGTGACGTTTTCTATTGAGTGACTAACCCGACCTGTTTCTTTATAAGCTAATGGAAATCAGAAAGCGATTCACTTTACTAACAGTTTTATTTTTGAAAAGAAAACAAACATCGCTTGTTTAAATGTCTTCGTTGTTTCAAATTGTGTATGTTGTCTTAGTATTTGTCAATATATACTAAAGAAGGCGCAGAGTAGCCGAACGGTTAACAGCACTGGAAATGGAACCGGCGAGCCGAATCAAATTGTCGATTCGCATCAATGCCTTTGGTAAAGGCATACATCCGTGTTTTATCGCTCCAGCTGTGGGTAGAGTGTAGGACAGATTAGTTCTCTCAAAATCGGACACGAGTGTTCCAATAATTGGACAAATTCAGTCAACCCAACTCCAAATCTGTCATATACGGACAGAAAGAAATTGATGACTAAAAATAGCTAATAGTGGCTAAAAGTTGTCAGATTCGTATCATAATAATGAAAATAAATAGCTAATGGTGGCTAAAAGTAGCTAGGTTATTATCACAATAATGAAAATAAATTTAGATATCAAGATATCAACGCTTAGTGGGGCCTTAAATCGGACAATTTTGGATGTCCGATTCATAAATGTTTATTCGGTCATACAGGGCGAAAACGGATATGATGTCCGAAATCGAACATAACTGGCAACCCTGTATCTAGCCATGGTTGACGACCAGTCTAGGAGACGCACAAACCAGCATGAAGAGGGATAAGCCCTTAACACACCAATGATGAAATCATATCTGGTGCCCATACGACCCTGCACTGGGTTACGGGAAAGGTGAATGTAAATATGGACGTCTAGTATCATAACTACCCAACATAACTCAAAGAGAATTTCTGTTGTTAAACTTCAGTCCAATTCGGAGGCTGTTCACTTTGTTTTTCTACCGTAACAACAAGAACAAGAACAATCCTCACCTAATTTAGGGGAGTAAACACTTCACTGTCTGTCCTGTCATGTTAAACCAAACCGATATATCAAATTAACATTTCCCAATCGTGATTTAAAATCGATTTAAAATCCTGACCAACAAATCGGTAGGCGGCTCTCTTACCGACTGGGCCAAACTGGCAAGTCTTACATATCTATGAAAACGTATCTTACAGATACGCAAGGGATTAGTTCAATCTGATAAATACAGTCTTAGATATCTATGAAAATGTTTGTTATATTTTGTTTTGTTATTTATTATATATATACAATTCAAAAGTTGCAGTAATCATCTTCAGTGGAGTTTGACCAGGCTTGTTACACCTCATGTTAATTAAAGCCACTTAAATGATAAGAAAAACATGTCTGGTTAGTCATTCAATAGAAACCGTCACGTGACCAGCGTCATTTAGCAGCATGCCGTGTTGAGGGTGATCGATTAAAAAATTGGCAAAAGGTGTGATCAATGAATAAGTTACTCTGGGCTTTTTTGGGGCGGTGAATTACTAAAGAAAAGCCGAATTTTCAAAAGAAACAAACGTGGATGCTGCCGGACACAAACTAAGGGACCAATTCAGCATAAACTTACATTGTAAATTGAACCCCCATTACAAACCTATTTGGGGGGATTTAAAAAGACTTCCAGCCCTCTGGCTCCATTGTTGCGTCCAGTACGCGCGACACATAGTCAGCCAGACACACTTAAACACTGAAGAAACCTTTGTTGATGTTGACTATGTTTTGGTTGATATTGTATAATAAACTTTAACACATAAGGACCCACTGTGACACCGGTGTCACATACAATTTAATTGATCTCCAAAGTCCCTTATACAATATTTTTGATACATTTTGTGAAAACTAATTTAAACAAATGTAAACATAAAAAATAATGTCTAATTGATTAATAAAATATAATTGAAACAATTTTCTACAGCTACAGTAGCTTGTTGAGATGACCTCTAATACGAGGCAGTCGTGTTTTTTTATTATTCAGTTTGCAGACTATTTGTGTTATAAAAAACATCTGAAAAATAATTTATTGTTAAATCTAACCAGCAAAGTTATAAATTCGATATATGTTGTGGAAATACATATAAAAAGGCAAATCGATGTGACTAAGCAACAGCAAACCGTCAAGCTAATGTATTTTCATATGATGAAACAATTTGCCCTAAATGCCCAATGTGACATATATGATTTTTTAAAAAACTTCATAAATGTGTTCCATGTGGTCTGTCCCACATAATTTTCCTTCAAGTAGAAATGGGTCCGGGTTCGTATGGGTTAAGTGGACACACAAGCTGCGTGTTTGAAACACATCGCTGTCACCAATCTTGCAAGTGGCGCAACGGTAAGGGGTGCAAATACGGGAATCGTTGAGCAGATTTCAAACTGTTTTCGTCCACATCACACTAAGTGCTCTTTGAGAATAAATACATGATGAATTAATTCAATCCTAGTAAAATAGAGAGAGGCATCAGAAGACAACTTTGAATTGAAAAGCAGGAACTGGTGTCGCTAAGACAGTCCGACTTTGTCTTTAGTCTCGTACTGGCAACTCCTTCTTCTTCCCTTGGACAAAATAAATGCGTGGAGAGGGTAGACTTGCTGCATAGGCAGCAAACCCCTGGTGCTCAATACACACTACCTTGCCAGTAGATCATCATCATCAGCCGTCATAAGTCCACTGCTGGATAATGGCCTTTCCAATCTCCTACCATGACGGCCTAGATTGTGCTAACCTCTGCCACGTCCTACCGGCAAACATTGCTATCTCATCCCTCCATCTTGTGTCTGGTCTTTTCCTATTGCGTTTACTGTCCCATGGGGACCAATCGGTTAGTAGTTTGCCCCATCTATTGTCATCTCTTCTTGCTAAGTGACCAGCCCATCTCCAGTTTTGCTGCTTAAATATTTGTATAATATCCTTCACTCTAGTCCTCCCTCTTATCCATGTTGATATCCATGTTTCCACCTCTTAGAGTTATCCCTAGCATTGCTCTTTCCATATCTCTCTGTGCGATTCTAAGTTGGTTTTCAGCTCGTTTGGTTAATATTTCGCATGCATTGAACACTAAATTGTTCGTGTACGGGTCCATAGTCCAGATCCAGACTGACGAATGCCATTGATGCCGCACGTAACAAGGTTGGGAATAATATCTACACAAAGGAGCTAATAAAGTGAAGTGTAGACACGGCACTCCCAATGTGCGTGTATTGCGCTCGCGAGTAGAATTCAAATGATAGACGCAGTAGACAAGTGTACTGCAATAGGTTCAGTCGTAAACGTTATATTGTTAAACGCGGATTGCGTGATCAGTAGCAGTCAATAATATCCCACAATAATGTAACATCCTGTCATTACCATTATCCGCAGAGCCAGATAAATTGTCAGCTACATGGTATTAACCGCACAACTGCAGAATCAGGTCCAATTATGCTGCCATCTAAAGTGATGAATTTGGCCTTGAGCCACACTTAACTAAGCTTAGTAAATATCTGTATTTATTGAAACGACTTAACATCTTTTTCGATTTTGCTCGTTTCGCGAAACGCAACGATTTCATTTTTTTATTTGCTTCTAATAATTCATGATTAGATTTATTTTTATGAAAACGGTCGCAATGGGCATATATTGCAATATATTTACGTGGACACCGTTTACTGCATCGGGATAGTTTGCATAGAATATATCTCGCGGCACTTTAGTTTTTATTGCACCCATTCGTTCAACGAAAGAATTGATCTCTCATAAAATCATTAATTTCTGACAGATATTGGCAAAAATGTCCAGGAATCACGAGGCAACACGATTTATTTATTTATTTATTAAATAAAAAAGGCCTCTATGGACATCACCGTATACAATTTACATTAGACATACGTATTCAACATTAAAATAGACATTAATCCCAATGATACAAATGTATGAAATCTAATAAAAAAAATTACAATCCTATATATACAGAGAAACATTTACCAGGCATATTTTATTTTTTATTTTTTCCTAATTTCTTCTAAATATTTCAGCTGATAACTCCCAAAATTGGCCTATTAATGTATTTCCTATCCCAGATGATTTGAATTTATCTAAGTTATTCATTGACTATAAATTCCAAAAATATTGGCAAAGTCCTTCAAATGTTGGCTCCCTTTTTTATCCTCATCGTACAAAATATATGGAGGATACATTGTGTCAAGGCAATTTTAAGACATTTTGACCGATAGACAAACACGTAGTCTGTTCTAATTTGCATATCTGTGTATAATTATGTAAATGTGCATAGTTATGAAAATGCAATATTGATTAGATAACCCCATCCCCCATTACTGTTAGTTTGTGTCTACGGTCAAGCAACGTCTCCCACTTTAAATCCTACAATAATTGTTGAGCGAGATGGAAAATTCCAAGGTTGAATCCATCAAAAACAATAAAGAAACAATGACAGATTTTATTTCATAGAAATTAATCTATCGTGTGAAAGATTCATAAAGTTTAGGATAATTGAGTTAATAAATCTTATTTATTTCTATAATTAACTTCTAAATGTTCTGTGATGAATAAAGTAACATTCTATAATTCAATATCAGGTTCGCAGATTTGCATCATAAAATAAAATTGTGCATCATTTTTATTGACCTAAATGTTAAAGATATCAATAATCTAATGGAAAACAGAGAGCGATTCAATTTACTAACAGTTTTATTTTGGAAAGAAATTCGTTTTTTAAAATGTTTTCGTCGTTTTAAAGCGTGTTAAGCCGTCTTGGCGTTAATTAATTTTTTGCACTTCAAATACGCATCTTACAAATAAACATCAAATTGAATTTCTGTTACACTTTATGTTAATTAAAACCACTTAAATGATACATATAGTAAACTGTATGTGGAAATATGTTCAAAACACACAGCGGTCACCAATCTTGTTATTGTTATGCATAGAAATATATAATGTTATTCTGGTTGTTCCTACCTGTGTTAGAATGTTACGATTTCAGTAATAACATAAAGGAAGGGTTAGGTAGATTAATAATAGGATAAGAAGAAAGAGGGCAGACAGAAAGTAAGTAGTTTAAAGGTAGGAAGGCAGAGGGGATAAAGGAAAGTTAGGTAGTTTAATGAGACGGTAGGCAGGCAGAGGGGATAACAGAAGGTTAGGTAGTTTAATAAGAGGGTAGGTAGGCAGAGGGGATAAAAGAAGGTTAGGTAGTTTAATAAGAGGGTAGGAAGCAAGACAGGAGAAGAGAAAGCTAAGTAGTTTACTTAAGAGGAAGATGTCCGCATATGAAACTAATCCATGTGTGTATAACAAAAAGAACAACATAGACGGGCAACACAGACTGGACGGGATAAAGGAGAGAATGATACAGGATACAGGCAAATGATGAGTGAAGAACAGAAGCATTGTCAATACCCGTGGAATTTCCACGGGTCCAGCAAGTTAGAAATTATTTGGAGAGCAATTTCAATCAGAAATATACACGTCTATATGAACACGAGACTGAGATAAAAACAACAACAATAAACTAGAAAGCAGTCAGAGAGCTCCTACCTCTGCCAACATCATTGTCAGGGGAAGTAATTGTGCATGGATCCGCACCAGAATTGAATCATTTCTTCCGCATGAATTCATGAACATCCATTCAGAACTTTTGGATATATCGTGTAGACAGACATGAGCATATGCATAAATATATGGAAAAAAAGGGAAAAATATATATCTCAATCAAAAAGATATTCCTGGATCCGCTCAAAAAACACTTCTTCCTTACCCCCTTTGCCCACCCTTCCACAATCTTCATTGGAATCCATTCAGTACTTTCGGAGAGATCTCGTGGACAGACAAACAAACAGAAAGACAGACAGACGGAAAGACGCCACCGGATACATATACCTCCGCAACTTCGTTGGCAGAGGTAATAAAGGTTAAATGTGTTGTTTTTGTTTGTATTCTTGACGTAACAAAATTGTAAATGTTGTACGGCTAATTAGCTTCGTGCATTGCCCAGCATAAGGCCTTCCCCAAGCTCTGCCAGTTTTTTCACCCCCAGAGCGTCATTCCCAACTTGTCCAAATCAGCACGCCATCTTATTTTTTACCGGCCACAATTTCTCTTATTATCCCGAGGGATCCACGTTGTGAGTCGCGATGTCTAGTGGTTGTCTGATCATCTTGAAACATGGCCTGCCCATTGCCATTTACGCTTCCTGATGGCTACCTCTGACACCAGTTTGGTTTCTAATATACTGTGCTGTATTGTGATCACTCCAGTCGATGTTTAGCATGATTTACTCCAGTGAACATTGCATGGTTCTTAGTTTGAGAGCCAATTCCTTTGTTGAGTTCCATGTTCTGGAGGATGCACTGGTTGTAGACCATTCTTGTAAGAATCTGTATTGAACTCCAAATGCTTTAAACTTACAAAAACTGATATATGCACAAAGAAGCAAATAACGCCATAAGGCCATCAGCCGTCATAAGTCCACTGCTGAACAAAGGCGTTTCCCATCTCCTTCCATGACGACCTATCTTGTGCTAACCTCTGCCAACTCTTACCGGCAAACTTTTCTATCTCGTCCATCCATCTTGTGTCTGGTATTTTCCTACTTCGTTTACTGTCCCATGGGCACCAATCGGTTAGTCTACTTCCCCCATATATTGTCATCTCTTCTTGCTAGGTGGCCAGCCTATCTCCACTTTTGCTGCTTAATTAGTTGTACAATATCCTTCACTCTAGTCCTCTCTCTGATTTATCCCTAGCATTGCTCTTTCCATGGCTCGCTGTGCTATTCTGAGTTGGTTTTCAGCTCGTTTGGTTAATTTCCAGGTTTCGCATCTATAAGTCATGGCTGGTATTATGCAGTCGTTGTATACTTTACGCGTTAGGCACATAGTAATAAACCCACTCTCAATGTCTGTGTGTGTGTGTGTGTGTGCGTGCGTGTGTGGAATTTAAATGATGGAAGCAGCAGATACCTATACTGCAACATATTTCGTCGTGAAGTTAAACAGTGGTCACCTGACCATCAGCGGTCAATAACCCTAACCCCAGCTCGTATCAATATGATTATCTGCAAATTCGGATACACTGTCGGCTTTATTATGAACAGCATTCTACTCAGGGTAGAATTCTGAGTCGAGTCTGAAATATCATCGTCATCTCTGAGTTCATTCAGCACCTTCTAATTGCTTAAATAATGAGACATTCGTAGAACGATATTTAAATAAATTTTTTGCCGCAGATATAGTGCCTTCAAGAAGCAACTATTATAACAATTTATTTAAAAAAGGAAAATATCTACTTGATATTAACTGCACCGCAGGTCCGATTAATGCTGCCATCTATTGGAGAATTGCCACACCGCTCTGTACACGTGTACATAAGAGGCTATTAAGAGAAGAAGATACGTTGTTAATTTACCTCAGCTAACGTATCTGTCTGTCTGTCCCCATAATATCTAAAAGAAATGGATGGGATTTTCTGGGGTGCGTAGGGCATGGGATAAGGAAGAATTGGTTAAATTCTGAGGGCGAATCCAGGAATCCTTTCCAATTGAGTGATATGTTATCTTTTATCCCCTACATTTATGTATTCACTCGTTTTTGTTCAGAGTATTTTTATATAAGTTCTCAATGAATTTAATTTTTATGGAAGCGTGGGCCATAGGCTGAGAACAAATTGATTAAATTATATGGCGGATCTTGGAATTGTTACAGTTACCTACTCTGCATCGTAGCTATATATGAACTGATTTTTTCATTCAGATAATTTAGTGATAATTGCTCTGTAGAGGTATACACTCTCTGAATGCTTTCTTGTTTGCACTTGCATATTCGTAGTTAGGAGGTTAAACAAGTTTTTAAAATTCTGACTGTGAAGACTGACTGAACCCTTGTCAAGATTTGCTTTAGGAATAGCACGTATTGTTGTTACTATCAGTGTTGCGTAACGGTTATTATTTCTTGAATAACATGCAGCATGCAATTCAGTGGATGCAGAACTTGCCGGATTGTAGAATAGACAAACGCCGTGGTTGAAAACAAGGAGTCCAAACTGCTTTTCGCCGTCAGTTCTAGTCACGTAAACAAACACAGGCATAACAGTTTCCAAGACGTATATCAACAAAGCACGGGGACGAATTATTTTGCGGAATAAGAGATAGAAAGGAACTGATGAACTCATGATATCAAAGACCATGGGCGCCGCGTCAAACTGACCGTCTCTCTCTCTCTCTCTCTCTCTCTCTCTCTCTCTCTCTCTGACTGACTCCCGTTTCTATCAAATTGTTCCTTGTTCTAAGTGTAAACTAGAAAGCATGTGTGTTGACCTAGACCCGCCCCTTTTTGACACTTGCACCCCTTTTTGATATCTCCATCTATATTCCGCCCATCAATTAATCACACAGAAACCTTATCACCGTTCGCGCAGCGTGACCTGGTCCTTAATCGTTTTTCCGTCCGACATTTTTGTTTGCCAATCTCTGTAATGTGGTTCCCACGCGGCATGGTGTCGTTGTTAAGATTCCTATTTGAAATTACTGACGCCAGTCGGTGACCTTTGACACTTAATATAGTTTGGTGAAGATATGTCTTTTTCTTAGACCGTGAGAAGATGTTATCCTTCTGGTGACAACTTAATCAAATTAAAACTGCGGCTTTTAACTTAATCAAATTCAAACTGCGGGCTGTAATTAGAACTAATTACGGGTCCCACTGACAATTACATCAGGGCAGGGAAGGTAGTAGTTATGCGAGAGAAGTTTGACTGGCTGAACCCATGTCAAGGTTTACTCTAGGCATAACAAGTATTGTTGCTACTATCAGGGCAGGGAAGGTAGTTATACAAGAGAAGTCTGATCATGTGAACACCCATTTTATCTCTTCTCCATCAACTATTTTGTCATACCAGTGACGAGATATTTTGTCAAGATATCTGGCGATGGGACACAGTTCAGTGAGAAGTGGATCCATGGGTTTTTCAAAGGTATTAGAAGTAAACACAAGTCGTCACGGTTAAAAGGCGAACTCCTTTTACCCGTTCCGTTTTCCGTACTCATAACCGTTACACAACTCTGCACCTTCCGCGATCTCGCATATATCCAAACTGAAATCGATCTGACACACCGGTCTCGTAAGATCACCCAAGTTAAGCAACGCTGAGCCTGGTCATTACCTAGGATGACCGTCTGGGAATACCAGGTGCCGTAAGCAACCAGCGGTTCAACCATTGGCCGAGTCATACCAAAGACTTTAGAAATGTTTCTCAATTTCTCTCTACTGGACAGAGTAGGTTTGAAGGTTTCAGCTATCACCGAGCTTCTCATGGGGCAAAGGGCTTAACGAACAAATTTTATCATCTTAGAAATGATTGATAAGATTTTGATCATAACAATTCCTTCATTCAAGGCCAGAATGAAAATAATTTCGTTGATTTTCTTTGTAATCCAGTTAATTACGCTAAAATCGTAGCAGATATATTTAAGCTATGAAGAGAAATGTTTACTTGTACTTACTTTACATAGTTTTGTCCTAGGAGCTGTAATTATTTACACCTGCAAACAAAGGAAGGGTTGGCCTTTGGCTGAGAGAGAATTGATTGGGTGGATCCAGGGATTTTTACAGTTAGCTCCTCTGCACCGTAGCTATATATCCACACAATATCTCCAAAAGTTATCAATGAATGTCAATGAAATGTATTTGCAGGGTAGGTCAGGCAGAATGGATTAAAACTGGGGGCGTATCCAGATATTTTGTTCGATTGACAGATACTATTTTTCATTTTTTTTATACATTCATGTATTTACTCATGTGTGTTCACGCAATATCTTTACAGTTTGTGTATGACATTTTGGCATGGGCTACGGAAGAATTGATTACATTTTGGGTAGAATCCAGCAATTTGTACAGTTATCTTCCCTGCATCGTAGCAATATATATGAACGGTATTTGATCTAGTCTTTATTGAAAGATGATGTTGGCAGTGGTGTGCGCTTTCTGAGATCTTTCTAGTTGTATATTTTTTCATTTCCTCGTCTTGATATTTTTGTATCATGGTCGGAAAAAGAATATTTATTTCCCAGACCGCTGGGGTCATAGGTGAATTGTTTGGCCAAACACGAATTTAGAATTTAAAGTTTAGACAAGAGTCGTAGGGAATCGCGCAGAGTTTTCCCAGATGGATGTTGTTAAAAACACATTATAGATTTTTGAAGACGATAAAGAGGAAATGAATATTGGATATTATCGGCATAGCGCTACAGATACAACTCTTAGTTACGACCGCCCTCTGAGTTTGAAACGACGTGAAATCGCGATAGGATATCCGTGATTAATCACGGACATTCGGAAAATGGTGTGTCAGTGGCAAAAGTAGGCATGGCTATGTCCACCGACAAGTTTAAATAGCGAACAATTTCAGCACCAAGGGACGCTTCAGGCTGACGCGTGGCCTTTTGGCGTCCGGCGTCAAGCGTCCGTGTCGGGCAGTTATGATGATGTCATTAGCCTCTCCTCTCCCACTTTCTCGGCGCTAGTGATTGACAGCTATACCGAGGCCAGCTGTTCTCTCTTCATCTCTATTCCTCTTAACGCAATACAAGTCGGCCCCGTGTGTTGATTGCTACTTTGTCGATACTATGTTTTTACGTGACTAAAAGACTTCGTGTTGCAACTGGCGTTTGTCTATTTCTTCCTATATGCACGATATGCACCCACCAAGATTGTATGCTGACTGTTTTCCCCAATGAACCACCGTTACGCAACATGCGCTATTGATTTGGTTGCCGACCTCGTCGGCGTCTCCCGAAAGCGATCGCAAAATGCTACAACCCGAACGTGCAATTGATATGTCCACACACCGAATGTGCAGAATACTCAGGTATAATGGTACAGACATATCATCGTAATCAGTGAAGTCATTCCACGCATCATACTTGCTAAAATCCTGAGGCAATTTTAGAACGATATTCATATCATGTTTTGCTGCAGATATAATTCCAGCAAGAAGCAATTATTATAACAGTTTATTTGTAAGAAACTCCTTTGATATTAACGGCATGCTGCCACCTAAAGGAGACAGGTTTGTCAGCTACATGGTATTAACCGCACGACTGCAGAATCAGGTCCAATTATGCTGCCACCTAAAGGAGAAAGGTTTGCCTTGAGCCACACTTAACTAAGTTGTCATTAAACATCTCTATTTATTAAAACGACCTGAGAATGTAACTTCGGTTTTGCACGTTTCGCAAAACGCAACAATTTCATTTGTATTTGCTTCTAATAAACGAGTATTAGATTTCCTTTAATAAAAACGGTCGTAATGGGCATATATTGCAACGTATTTACCTGGACAACGTTTACTGCATCGGGACAGGCTGCATAGAATATTGCAGATTAGGTTTTATGGCATCCATTTTGCTCTACCATCCATTTGTTCGACGAAAGAAATCATCTCACATTACGTCATTAATTTCTGGCAGATATTGGCAATAATGTCCAGGAACCACGATGCAACACGGTGATTTCGGTTTTCAATGATTTATTTATTGATTTATTAAATGAAAAAGTCTCTATGGGCATCTCCGTATACAATTTACAATAAACATACGAATTCAACATTAAAATACACATTAATCCCAATGATAAAAATGTATGAAACTTAATAAAAAAAATTACAATCCTTTCAGTATAGAGAAACATTTACCAGGCACATTTCTTTCCCTAAATTCTTCTAAATATTTCAGCTGATAACTCCCAAAATTGGCATGTTAATGTATTTCCTATCCCAGATGATCTGAATTAATCTAAGTTATTCATTGACTATAAATTCAAAAAATATTGGCAAAGGCACCCTTTTTTATCCTTATCGTAAAAAATATATGGAAGATACATAATGTCAAGGGAATGTTAAGACATTTTGAACGATAGACAAACACGTAGTCTGTTCTAATTTGCATATCTATGTACAATTATGTAAATGTGCATAGTCATTCAAATGCAAGTTTGATTAGATAATCCCCTCCTCCATTACTGTTAGTCTGTGTCTACGGTCAAGCAACGTCTCGCACTTTAAATCCTACAATAGTTGTTGAGCGAGATGGAACATTCCAAGGTTGAATCCATCAAAAACAATGACAGATTGTATTTCATAGAAATTAATCTTTCGTGTGAAAGATTCATACAATTTAGGATAATTGAGTTAATAAATCTTATTTATTTCTATAATTAACATTCTAAATGTTCTGTGATGAATAAAGTAACATTTTATAATTCAATATCAGGTTCGCAGATTTGCATCATAAAATAAAATTGTGCATCATTTTTATTGACCTAAATTTTAAAGATATCAATAATCTAATGGAAAACAGAGAGCGATTCAATTTACTAACAGTTTTATTTTGGAAAGAAAATCGTTTTTTAAAATGTTTTCGTCGTTTTAAAGCGTGTTAAGCCGTCTTGGTGTCTCACGTTAATTTGTTGCTCTTCAAATTAAATGAAACGCAAACTACAAATAAACATCAAATTGAATTTCTGTTACACTTCATGTTAATTAAAGCCACTTAAACGATGAAAAGAATAAATGTCATGTGGAAATATTGATGCGTGTTCGAAACACGCCGCGGTCACCTTCTTTTATTTGTAATGCGTAGAAATCTATAATATTATTGTGCTTGTTCCTACTTGCGTTCGAATGTTACGATTTCAGTAATAACATAAAAGAAATGTTAGGTAGTTTGAAAAAGAGGGTAGGGAAATTAAAAGTTAGGTAGTTTAATCAGAGGTGAGGGGGGATACATTTGGGTAGTTATGCATATGAACCTAATCCATGTTTGTATAACATTTAGATACAAAATATAAACGGGCAACGAATATTAGAAGGGATAAGGGAGAGAATGCGCAGATGCAGGCAGAGTGTGAGAGAAGAATAGAAGCATGAGATAATTGATAATCTTAATTGTCAACACCCGTGGAATTTCCACAGGTCCAGCTAGTTAGAAATCATTGAGAGCAATTTCAGTCAGAACTATACAAGTATATATGAACATAAGACTGAAGTAAATACAACTTGAATGCTTTTTTGTTTGTATTCCGCACGCAAATTGTAAATGCTATATGTTATCTATATCACGAATCAGCTTTTGTCCGTTGCTGGATATAGGCCTTTCCCAACCTCTGCCAGTTTTTTCGCTCCCGAGCGTCATGGTTCCAAAACCTTCTGAACTTGACCAAATCATCACGCCATCTTATCTTTTGCTGATCAGAATTTCACATATTATCTCGAGGGATCCATGTTGTGAGTCGCGATGTTAAGTGGTTGTATGATGCCCCTTGCCATTTAAGCTTCCGAATCGCTTCTAAGATACCTCTGACATCGGTTTGCTCGCTGATATAATGTGCTGTTTTGTGATTTCTCCAAATGATGTGATAATGTGAAAATGCAGCCAAATGGTGAGAGAAGAACAGAAGCATGAGATAATGTATGATCTTAATTGTCAACACCCGTGGAATTCCCACAGGTCCAACTAGTTAGAAATTAGTTGTAGGGCAACTCCAATCAGAAATATGAAAGTATATATGAGCATGAGACTGAGGTAAAAACAAAAATAATAAGTAAAGAATAAATGCTTTTTTGTTTGTATCCGGCACGTAACATTGCATATGATATATGTTATCGCTATCACTAATCAGCTTTTTAATGTCCGTTAATGGATATAGGCCTTTGCCAAACACTTCCAGTCTTTGTGATCACGAGCGTCACAGTGCCAATACATTCTGAGCTTGACCAACTTGCTGGACACAATTTCGCTCATTATCTCGAGGGATCCATGTTGAGAGTTGCGTTATCCAGCGGTTGTCAGACATCCTTGCAATATGGCCTGCCCATTGCCATTTGAGCTTCCTAGTGGCGTGTTCTCTATTATACTGTTTTTAGATCTTTCCAAATCATGTTTTCAGCATGATTCTCTCCTGTGTATGGTGCATGGGTCTTAGTTTGGGAGCTAGGTTATTGGTTAAATTCCATGTTTCAGTTCCATATGTGATGAACGGGACGACGCGTTGGTTGTAGATCCTTCTTTTTGAGAATCTATATTGAATTTCCCATGTCTTACACTTACAAAAACTGATATATGCACAAAGAATTAAATAAAGTAGTGTACAGAAAATGTTACATTAAGGGGTTTGATGATATCCCATATATGCACACGACTTGTGTGTTGCACCGGTATTTATAGTTAGAACTGGTCGGATATGGTTTGATGTTCATTCTTCATTCGTGTGCCGTGGCCTTTGCTGAAAGGAACTGACATGAAAGTCGACTGGTTCATTGAGAAAAATATTAATTTCACTTTATTTGACTTTACTCGTAGCGACGCTCCGGGTATATGCGCTGTAAGAAACGTGTCACTACAACATCTACTGTCAACACACTTTGTAGTTTAGAGTTCTCATTCAATATATTGTGAATTTTGAGCTGTCAAACAATTTCAAACCAACAGACAAAGTACAGTGGCTACTGTGTTCCTCTTTGTAAGTTGCATATATCTAATATCTTTACACTTCACGTCAGAAAGCTGTGCATTTCTAGAAACACTGAGTTCGACTGGCCTTGTCCCCTGTGTCACTCTTCTTCACCTCTATTTATCGGTATGCTCATCTTTAACATGTGACCTTTTCGTGAAGTTAAAACACTACATTATATTTTTGTTTGCGTCAGTAAATTCTTTAACCGGATCAGCCGACATTCTTTTTGTTATTCTAAAATGTTGTACAAGCATTTTTTAATCAGGATTCAGTCTGTAATTTCTTTGGTTTCTTATTTTAACAAAACAAAAACTTCATTCTAATCACATCCCTTACTTTTCAATTTCAACAAGATAAAACAATTCATTTTGTTTACCATTTGACAATATAGCTCGTATCCTAATTCCTGGCCTAACAAACACATTTTGCATGATTTTGAATATACGCATTTAAACTTATTCTATTTATCGATCTATCTATCTATCTATAGGTGTCATATTGCTACAAACATATCTGTGAATGCATGGCAATACATCCACACTCAATGTATGTATGTGTGTGCGCGTGCGTGTGTGTGCGTGTGTGCGTGTGTGTGTGTGTGTGCGTAGAATTTAAATGGCGGAAGCAGTAGGTAAGTATACTGCAACATATTTTGTCGTACGCGTCATGAAGTTAAACGATGATCACGTGATCAGCAGCAGCCAATAACCGCATCCCACCTTAATGTTCGGATACATTGTCGGCTGTATTATCCACAACATTCTACTCAGTGTAGAATTTTGAGTCGAGTCTAAAATATCATCGTCATCTCTGAGCTCAATCAGCGCTGTCTAATTGCTTAAATAATGAGACATTCGTAAAACGATATTTAAATCATTTAGATATACTGCCTGTCAGGAGCAACTATTATAACGATTTCCTTTTCAAAAATACCTGATATCCACTGCATCGCTGCAGGAACAGGTCCGATTCTGCTACCATCTTTTCGGCAAGTGTCATACCGCTCTGCACAGGTGCACGAAATAAGAGCTTATAAAAAGGAGATACTAAGTTAATTTAACCCTGGTATATGTATTTACTTATGACTGTCTATCTGTCTCTCTGTCTTTCGATATGCTTATGAACAAAATAACTATGTTATCATACTTTTATCACAGGACACAATTTGCACAACATAAGATATTTGCGGACACTGACTACAAAAGGGAACATTGTATGGTTTCTCAACGACCCCGCACGGAGTTACGAGATGAAAATAAATTGCATTTAAGTCATTCTGGGTTCAGATACAACGTGACAAGAATACACAGATGAATATCATTCTGCTTTCTGAATGGAAGCGATCAAATCAAATAGTAAGCATTAGAGTTATTTCCGTCTGTCCTCAATCTACTTCTGCCAAACACGTTGGAAGAGGTATATGTATTAACTCGTGTCTCTCTGTCTGTCTGCTTGTTTGCATAATATCTCAAAAGGTTCTCAATTAATTTAAATGAAACTTTCTGGATTTAGGGATTCTTTTCCGCTTGAGATATCTTTTTTCTTTTGTTCATACATTTATGTATTCACTCATTATTGTCAAGACAGTTTCTACATGAGTTCTCAATGAATCCCAATGACATTCTTTGGAAGGGTATGCCATTTAGACAGGGTAAAAAACCCAACCATTTAAGCAACTGCCAAACTCAACTTTTTAAAGGTGAAATTGTTACTTTAGATATGCAATTTGCATCTGATTGTGACCTGAATGCCCAAAGACATTTCAAAATGAAATTGATCACAGTCGCCTAACGTACTAAGTTCAGCTTTAAAAAGTTAGGTTAGGCAGTTGCTTAGCTGATTGAGCTGTTTACCCTGTCTAATTAGCGAAGGGAAAAAACAAGTAAATGATAGGGCGGATTTTGGAATCTTTTCAGTTACCTCCCTGCATCGTAGCTATATATGCATTGATTTTAATTCAGATAATTTAGTGATACTTGCCATGTAGAGGTATACGATCTATGGATGCTTTCTAGTCTGTTCTTTGTTTTTAAAATGCTAACTGTGAAGATTAAGTTGAATATCACATCGAGGATTGTGATGTTGGCATTGATTTCTATTTTGAAAGACATGTTTTTGAAAGATTTGATTATTTTTTGTTTTTAAAATTCGGACTGTGAAGACTGAAGTACACTTGTCAAGGTTTACTCTAGGAATAAGACGGGTTTGGCTGGCTGAACCCTTGCCAAAGTTTACACTAGGAATAACAAGTATTGTTGCTACTATCAGGGCAGGGAAGGTCGTTATGCGAGAGAAATTTGACCACTTGAACACTTACTTCATCACTTATCCATCAACTAGTTTGGCATATCAGTGACACAATTCCACACCTTCCACCAAAACGAATATATATAAATTGAAAATCGTTCTGACGATAAATAAAGTTTAACATTTAAATCTTAAATACAGTCAAATCGTGTTTAACACACCGGTTCTCGTAAGATCGTAGAAGTTAAGTAACGTCGAGCCTGGTGATGACCTAGATGGGCGACCGTCTGGGAATATCAGGTGCCGTAAGCAACCGGAGACCATTCGCTGGCCCAGTCATAGCAATGACTGTGGATCCATGTGTTTCTTAAAGGGATTAGATGTAAACACACGTTGTCACGGTTAAAAAGCGAACTCCTTTCACCCGTTCTGTTTTCCGTACTCATAATCGTTACACAACTCCGCACCTTCCCGTAGCAAATTAGACAGGGTAAACAGCTCAACCATCTAACCAACTGCCTAACCTAACTTTCTAAAGCTGAAACGTTAGGTCACAATGATCAATCTAATTTTGAAATATTACCAGACACATGATTGATGACGCCATCAATGGGGGCTTAACTTCTCTTTAATATGTTGGTTTCTTTGGACATTCAGGTCACAATCAGATACAGCCGGAGATCAATCCCAGGCCGAGTCATACCAAAGACTTTAAAAATGGTACTCAATTCATATCTGGTTGAAACAGTAGGATTGAGGTTTCCCCTCTCCCCGAGGTTGGGATAATATTAACAACTCGAGAACTGAAAAAATAAGTCTGTTACACACACATCGACGACACGTTGTTGATGGCCTATGCTTCTCATGGGGCAAAGGGCTTAAAGAACGAAAGATTAATATCTTAGAAATGATTGATAGGAATTGGATCCTAAAAATGCCATCATTCAATGTCAGCACGAAAATATTTTGGTTTGGTTCATTTTAATCCAGTTAATTACGCCAAATTCGTAGCAGATATATTGATAAGTTATAAAGAGAAATGTGTACTTGTACTTATCTTACATAGTTTTAGGTACTGTAACCATTCACCGCTGCTAACGAAGTTGGACAAGTTATATGTATTCTCTCCTGTCTCTCGGTCTATCTGTCTGTTTGGCCACGGAATATCTGCAAAGGTTCTCAATGAATTCTAATAAACCTTTGTGGAAAGGTTGGCCATTGGCTGAGAGAGAATCGATTAAATTATTGGGTGGATCCAGGAATGTTACAGTTAAATCCTCTGCATCCACACAATATCTCCAAAGGTTCTTAATGAATTTCAATGAAGGGTATGCCATGGAGGTAAGGAAGAATTGATTACAACTGGGAGCGGATCCAGAGATATGTTTTCGATTGACAGATAATATTTTTCATTTCTTCCATACATTTATGTATTTACTCAACTAAGTTCTCAATGGATTTGTATGGTGGGTTTGGATGTGGATGGGTTAGACATGGGCTAAGCAAGAATTGATTAAATTTTGGGTCGAATCCAGGAATATTTACAGTTACCTCTCCTGCATCGTAGCAATATATATGAACTATTTTCATCTAGTTCTTATTGGCAATGGTGTTGACAGAGGTTCGGGCTTTCTGGGGTCTTCCTAGTTGGATATTCCTTGATTTGGGACTCATTTCTTCGTCATGATACTTTTTATATCACAATATGTCCGCCATTGTACCCTCAATCTTTTTCGGGTATCTGTAGTATTTTGAAAGAAGTTAATCACTTTGTCCGTAGCCCATTGCCCACCCTTCCACAACATGTAATCGAAATTCAAACTGTGTTCGTTCACTTTGCGCTAATGCTTTTCGGGAAGGCATGAATCCACCCCCACCGCCCAACTATGGTAAAATATCGGTGCAGACTTTGAGAGGCAACCATTCAATGGGAAGACAATTTTGGAGCTGGTGTGTCCCTAGGTCAGTCCAACCATTGCAACCTCTTCTCTTCCCTTGGACAATATCGGTGCGTGGAAAGACTGAAAGCAACACTTTCTGGGTGCAGATACATAATCTCGTTAGACTGACGGATGCCATCAATTACGCAGGTCACAGGTCTTCGACAAGCTCTAAACAAGAAATCGAAGAATTTTATGACGATATCAGTAAGATAATAGACCAGCAGAAAACTAACTACACTGTACTCATGGGAGACTTTAATGCTAAGGTAGGTAAAGGGAAAACTGGGGAATCCAGTGTAGGAAAATACGGAATATGACAGAGAAATGATAGAGGTGACATGCTAGTAAACTTCGCAGAGAGATACGGCTTAAAGATAACTAATACATTCTTTCAAAAACGGAAGGTCGGAAGTGGACCTGGAAAAGCCCAGGTGGCACAACTAAGAACGAAATTGACTTCATCTTAACCGACAAAATCGAGAACATTAAAGACGTTACCGTCATAAACAAAGTAGACAGAGGAGAAATATGAAGACAAAAAGCAAGAAAGCAGAACTTAACAAACTAATAAATAAACG
>VCCN01003666.1:906681-916874 GCA_006491835.1 Architeuthis dux
CCTTAATGTCTAAGAGTTGTCAATTTAGGTCATTTAGTAAGAGACCAGTCTAGCAATCACTGGGTTTTGAGTTCAGATCACAGTAGGGGAACGGGGATTTTACATGATGAGGATTGTTGTTCTTGTTACGGTAGGAAAGTATAGTCAACTCCGGACTTTGTCTTTAGTCGAGTGCATTTATGAAAACACCCAATAATTGCAACAAAAGGTTTCTTAACGTTTTTATGGTGGTATCAGATGTGTCAATAACATACTACAAGTCTACCGCAGTCTGACCACTGAAAAAGTGTTATTTTTCAATATGGCGTTCAAGATGGCGACCAAATCGTTAAAATGCCCATTACTCGTTCATTATTCTCCCATGATAGGTGTTTCCAACGACGATTCTTAGTATCAAGTGTGCTCAATAACATATCAAAAGCCTACCACAATTTGACCAATGGAAAGGTGTAATTCTCAAGATGGCGTTACACATTGCCGCCAAATGCTTAAAATCCCCAGTAATCATTCATTATTGATCCTAGACATGTTTTACGAACGGTTTTCTGGAGTACGAGTTGTGCTCAATAACATACTAAAAGTATACCACATACAGGAACGGTGTAATTCTGAGGATGGCCGCCATATCCTTAAGATACCCATATAGTCGAGTGCATTTATGGTTTGATCCCCCCAAAATTGCTACAAAAGCGTTCTCAACGGTGTTTTGTAGTACCTGGTGTGCTCAATAACATACTAAAGGTCTACCACAGTCAGACCACTTGATAGGTGTAATATTTCAAGAAAAACTTCCAAGATGGCCGCCAAATACTTAAAATGTCCATTACTCCTTCATTATCGGCCCTAGATAAAACTATTACCCCTTACCCGTGGTCAGACTGTGGTAGAATTTGATATGTTATTGAGTACACTTGATACTACAAAACATCGTTAGAAAAACTTGTTTAGGATTAATATTGAAGGAGTAATGGGCATTTTAAACAGTTGGCGGCCATTTTGGACGCCATCTCGAAAAAACACCTTTCGAGTGGTCAGACCTTGGTAGACTTTTAGTATGTTATTTAGCACACCAGATACTACAAAAACTGTTAAGAAACCTTTGTTCCAATTTTTGTGGGGGTAAAATTATAAATGCATCCGCCTACTTGGAGTTTGACAAAAATAATAACCACTCTAATTCACAAAAACAAGAGAACACATTGAAAATGTAAACATCGCCGACTTCAGCGGGGCTTATTTCCAAATGTCCTTCTTTCGAAATCTGCAGGTTTAATTCAAAGAGCTTTTCAGACAATCGAACTCATTCTTCTTGGTATTTTTTTTCCTATGACGTTTCGGCCGATCCATTCAACGACATTCTTCAGATGCACTCTCCGTATGTAAAGAGAGAGGGTTTTTTTCCGGTGGTGCATAGTAACGGTCGCATGCAGAATTGTTTTTGCATTAACGGAAAACATAGCATCCTCTTTACATAGATATAGTATACTTGAAGAAGGCCGTAGAATGGAACTGTCGGTCGTTGTTGGAACAACAAAACAAAACATGAACAATGAGTTCGATTCTCCGAAATATTCCCTGAATGTTAATGATTCTTCTCAAAATTATTGACAATACCGGTTTAATTCATGTCTGTCAACGAAAAGAAACAAGCCTAACTGCTACAGGGCCAAACGCCACTCCTATTTGTATTCCGACTGACGATGGTTACTGCAAGTTCTGTATTAAAATAAATAAAACAATTACGAAAATATATATTTTTATGTATTTATTTATAAGAATGAAATAGGCCCTTGCGTATTTCTAACAACATTTTTCCAAAATATGTAAGACTTGAGAGTTTGGCTCAGTCGGTAAGAGAGCTATCTACCAGTGACTTGGTTGTGATTTAAAATCACGGTAGAAAAATGTATTGTGTGTGTGTGTGTGTGCGCGCGCGCGTGTGTGCGTGTGCCTCCATCAAGAATTAAATCCACAATACATAGGCTTTGGCTTATAAAGTATACTTGAAATTTCCTTGTAAAATATATATTAATTAAAAATTACTTTTATGGTAAAATAAAGTGTAATTTTGAATTCGTCATGTCTGAAAACCATGATTTAGCCTTTTACAGTACTCAGATATATCAATTGGGAGACGAGATATGGAATTCCGGATTTTGTTTGCTGTGTGCTGGCGACCATTTTGGGGGGTGCAGTGTAGGCCCACGGACTAAAACATTTTCATTTAAAAATAAAACTGCGAATGGTTTCTATTAAGGTTGAAAATGGAGTTAGCCGATTCATGCTGCTGCTTGCTTAGCCGTAAGCTAATTATAAGAGAGTCGTTTCCAACCCAATCGTTTTATCAACTGTTGTAATAGAGAATTATTCTCCTCATAAACAACGAACTTTCAACATTTACACGGTGAATTTATAAAGTGAGGCCAACATTTGAAAAGTTTTATATCACATTCTGACGTTTCTTGTGGTTGCAGAGGTGGCCAAAGTAATTGAATATTTCCCACCGGTGCGGGTGGCTATTTTCCAGCCTAGGTTAAAGCTTGAAATTCAAATGCTGATTCACGGGGTAAGTATGTCCGCCCCTCTTGGGAAATTATTACAACACGATTTTCTCCTTTCCTATTCAAATCCATTAGGCTTTCTACGGAACTAAGCTTAGTGACCAATGTCTGTAGCAGTAATTCCCAAAGGGTGTGGTGTGCCGCACTGCAGTGTCGAGAAACAATGGCAAATGTGGCAGACAATCAAAGAAATATTTAAACATTCATGTATAGAAACCCGTTTTCACATTTCATGCCATCTCTCTTTGTGTTAAGTGCAGTGTAGAATAGTTTAGTATATATATTGAAGGGATTAGGGTACTTTCGTCTACATCACTTTAGCAAATATCAGTTTTATCTGAATCACTTTGTTCTAAAATCACTTTTGTCCGCACGGTATCTCCAGAAGTTCTCAATGTATTTCAACGACATTTTGTTGAATGGTGGGCACTTGGCTAAAGAAGAATTGATGACATTTTGGGGCGGATTTCTTTCGAAAGAGAGGAAATACATTCCAGAATCGGTGCCAACATTTCATAAATTCTTCCTTAGCCCATAAGTCAACCATTCGACGAAATGTCATTTAGAGGACAAATGTGATTTTAGACCAAAGTGATTTAGAAAAAACTGATATTTGCTAAAGTGATGTAGACGAAATTGCTGTACCCCTTTTGGAGATTTTGTTGGGACAAATGTGATTTTAGACCAAAGTGATTAGACAAGACTGATATTTAAATTGACAAAAATAACGGAAGAATACTATGAAAATATGTACGCTTCAAAATAAACTTACCACAAACTAATAATCTATATATCTAACTGATATTAGCGAAGGTGATGTGGACGAAAGTGCTGTATCTATTGTTGTGACAAAATGATTTTAGACTAAATTGATATAGTCAAAATGATATTTTCTAACGTGATGTAGACGGAAGTTCTCTACAACTTTTGGAGATATTGTTGGGACAAAAGTGATTTTAGACCAAAGTGATATTTGCTCATGTAATGTAGACGAAAGTGCTGTACCTCTTTTGGAGATATTGTTGGGACAACAGTGATTTTAGACCAATGTGATTTAGGCAAAACTGGTATTAGCTAATATGATCTTGATGAATGTGCTGTACCCCTTTTAGAGATATTGTTGGGGAAAATGTTATTTTAGACAAAATGATTGAGACATAGCTGAAATGATGTAGCCGAAACTGCTGTACAGCTATTAGAGATATTGCTGGGACAAAAGTGATTTAGACAAAACTGATATTTGCTAAAGTGATGTGGACAAAGGTGCTGTAACCCCATTTGGAGATATTGTTGGGACACAAAGATTTTAAACCAAATTGATTAGGTCAGGATGATATTTGCTAAGCTGATGTAGACGACATTTCTGTTCCCTTTCGCAGATATTCTTTGGACAAAAGTGATCATAGACCAAACTAATATTTGAAAGTAATCTACCTCTTTTGGAGATATTGTTGGGACAAATGTGATTTGAGACCCAACTGATATTTGCTGAACTGATGTAGACGATAGTGCTGTAGCCTTTTGTAACATTGTTTGGACAAAGTGATTTAAGAACAAAGTGCTTTAGACAAAACTGATATTTGCTAAAGTGATCTAGACGAAAGGGCTTAACCAAATTTGGAGATATTGTTAGCACAAAAGTGATTTTAGACTAAAGTAATTTAGACAAAACTGATATTTGCTAAAGTGATGTAGACGAAAGTGTTATACCTCTTGATTTTAGACCAAAGTTATTTAGACACAACTGATATTTGCTGAACTGATGTAGACGAAAGTGCTGTAGCCTTTTGGTTACATTGTTGGCACAAAAGCCATTTTACACCAAAGTTATTTAGACAAAGCTTACATTTGCTGTAGACGAAAGTTCTGTACCCGTTTTGGAGATATTGTTGGCACAAAAGCCATTTTAGACCAAAGTGCTGTAGCCTTTTGGTGACATTGTTGGAACAAAGTGATTTTACAGCAAAGTTATTTAGACAAAGCTGATATTTGCTAAAATGATGTAGACGAAATTGCAGTAGCACATTTGGTGATATTGTTGGGACAAATGATATTTTAGACCAAGGTTATTGAGACACAACTGATATTTGCTGAACTGGTGTAGACGAAAGTGCTGTAGTCTTTTGGTGACATTGTTGGGACAAAGTGATTCTAGACCAAAGTGCTTTAGACAAAACTGACATTTGCTAAAGTGATGTAGACGAAAATGCTGTACCCCCTTTTGAGATATTGTTGAGACAAATATGATTTTATACCAAATTGATTTAGACACAATTGATATTTGCTGAACTGATGTCAACGAAGCGGCTGTAGCCTTTGGTGACATTGTTGAAACAAAGTGATTTTAGACCAAATTGCTTTGGACAAAGCTGACATTTGCTAAAGTAATGTAGACAAAATTGCTGTACCACTTTTGGTGATATTGTTGGGACAAATGATATTTTAGACCAAAATTATTTAGATACAACTGATATTTGCTGAACTGGTATAGACGAAATTGCTGTAGCCTTTGGGTGATATTGTTGGGACAAATGTGATTTCGACCAAAGTGATTTAGACAAAACTGATATTTACTAAAGTGATGTAGACGAAAGTGCTGTACCCCTGTTGGTGATATTGTTGGGATAAAAGTGATTTTAGACCAAATTGATTTAGACACAACTGATATTTGCTGGAGGTGAGATTTGCGTAGCGGTAACGGCGCGGACAATGGATTCGACGGCTCGAGTTCAAACTTCGCACTAATGCCCTTGGGAAAGGCATGACACCATTTCCTCTCTTACACAGCTATGCATAATACAGCAGGACGGATTGTGTTCTCTAACCTTGGCAAGCCAACCAGACTAGGAGAAGTACAACTCTGATTCCAAGCCAAGGTGTGGAGCCCCCCTACGGCTGTTTGACGCCCAATTTGACTTCCTTCCGATTGCTCCTGCAGCCAAGCTGATACCAGACGTATCGCTCTCTGGTTTCCTCTGTAGTTCATTAGCTAAGTCGAGTGCGGGATTCTGACGCCTGGACATCACAGGATCTCTATACACCTCGCCATACATGCGCCCCGGAGGTGGACACTCTAGTGTCGTTCCATCGTCTGTAGAGACAGAACGGATGCCATTCAGTGTGTTATTGTTGCATTTATTTGTAATTATCATATTTAATAAACGGCCAAATTGCGTTGGATACAACTATCACCGAAGTTAAGCGACGTAGAGCCAAGTCATTACCTAGATGGGTGATCATCTGGGAATACCAGGTGCCGTATGAAGCAACAAGTTAATTATGCGGCCGTCTCAGTCTATGCTCTGCTGCCGATTAACAGAACATCTTGCCAAGCTAGGATCGGACTGTGTACCCGGTCCTTCCTCACACACACGTTGCTCCATGGAGGACAACATACAGTGTGCTATCCTATGATCCGCCATACTCGTATCCAGTGGCAGCGATCATCATAACGAATTTTCTTTTCTTTTGCAGATCATGGATATATAGTTTTCCAAATTGGGAGCAAGAGTACCAAGTGCTGCTGAGGACGATCCAAGTCAACGTTGTGATCCAGAATTGCTGTTCGAACAATATTACATATATAAGATGTTTGTCTATGAGTGTATTGCTGGAATGAATCATGTTTTATGGAGCTGCATTGTTTTATACTTTCTGGATACCCCATCATCATATTATAAAGTAGTTTGTATTCTATGTTATGAATTAAGAACTGTCAGGGTTTTCTTATGTATTTCATATAAATAGAAATCCGGTGTGGCACGAGCAAATGTTTATTCCGAAAGTGCGACCCAGATAAAAAGAAATTGAGGGCCAATGATCTATAACAATATGTTTTATTTCTTATGACTTATCGCTTGAAAATCTACTGCATGAAGACCACCCGACCTAAAGTGTGATTTAGCGTGCCGATCCTGAAAGCCATTAATAGTAAGTTCGTTTTGAGTCGCGAACACATTGATATTGTGCTAATAGTGACTATATTTGTCCGGACTCCTTTCATTGTCTTGATTGCCTCCACCCCAATTCCCCGAACTGCAAGTTATCATGTTGTCCTCTTCACGAAGGAAGAGAGGAGGGTGTTAATATTTATCAAGTTTGTCTTAGTGTAGAAAGGACCTACAATACTCAGGATCGAATTCACTACACTAGCGAATTCGTCAGTGAGATTGGCTTGCTAACCTTCGTTCAAAGATAGATGCTCTAGTTTCTTTGTCATTTCAAAGTCTAGTTTGTTCTGACACAGGCTCGCAGTTGTGGGACACCCAGTGAGAATCGAACACGTTACATCTTGCTGATATTTGCTCAAAGATAGGCACACGAAATATTTGCAAACTTAGCCTGGTTTGGTACATGCACACAGTAGTGGAGAAATCAGTGGCGATCGAACTCAAACGGGTCTGCACTGTGAGCTAACTAACCATCGCGCTGCGGCAAACGCCCATTCCTCCCGTGGTATGCTTTTATTTTCGTCCAATTCTGATGTCAGGCTATTTATGGTACCTACATTAAAGATCACGTGACCCATGCCTCACGAAACCAGCGTTGTATCCACTGTATAACTAGAATCCAGAAGCTAGTCTAAAATGTGGTACAGCGTTCATGGTTTACGGTACTTCCGTCTACATCACTTTAGCAAATACCAGTTTTGTCTAAATCACTTTGGTCTAAAATAACTTTTGTCCCCACAATATCTCCAACGTTCATATATAGATTTTTTCATATTAAAATAGCTCTTAAAATCATGGGATGCGGTAGAGTGTCTCGGCTATTTACATAAATGTCTTTTCGAGAAATCATAGCGGCAAAATAATAACGGTTGTGGTTGTGTTTTCATGTCTGACTTCCTCTTCTGATTGATGCCACTCCCCCCACCGCCCACAGGTGTTAAAAGAAACCTGGTTACCGGCACTGTAATTGGCAGGTAGACTGGAACATATGTGTGAAAAAAGAACGAAGCTCTCCAACTAGTCGTGTCTCGTTATGTATGCTAATATAATGTCTGCTACTAACAGCAGTTAACTCGTTTATACTTTTTTATTCGTATGACATGGCATTTTGAAAGCAATTTACAACTGTTTCTGCTTTAATTTGATAAAAATCAATAGCCGATAGTTGGCGTTCTGGAGGGAAGAATACTACGCAAGTTCTTTTTAGTAACAAAGCAAAGGTGGCGTTGATACTGTATCAAACGATCCATTATTTCTATAACAATTGTGGATCTTTACCGAACTGGGTTGCTAGCCCGACACACAAGTTGGACTTCCTTTCAGGGCTAAAGGGCTGCAACTGCCCTGCCATTTATCCATAGCTTGGGGAAGATGTGGATTCATACCTTTCCTAAGGGCATTACTGCAAAGTGAAAGTAAACTGTCATTGCCGGAGTTTGAACTCAGTTCGCCAATTCCTTACCCGGTGACGTCAACCATTAGGCCACTTGCATCTCCTTAGTAGTATATGCATGAGTCTTTGTCTTCCGTCTGATCTAATCTTCCGATATCAAATTGCAAACATTTCAAACAAAGAAATAACTTCAAGTGAGACTCGTATCCGGAACCACACAAGCTTCCTATATCCTGTAGCAATGGCATTAATAGTGAAGCAGCTGATACCCAAATATGTTTTTTTTTAATCCTGTAAATATACTCCTATTGGCTACATAGACCACTTATAGTCCACTCCAATTGTCTGGAGAGGGCGTCGTTTAATATATATGAAGATGCAAATCCGAATCTCATCCAAAGCTTTATGTTCTGAATTCTTGCAATTTGATATGAAGACCAAAGAATATATCAGCTGAGAATGTTGTAAGAGATAGTGACAACAAGATGAAACCCGGTCTGATGAGTCACTCCATATAAACGGTCGGGTAACCAACGTCTTTTGACAGCATGCAGTGTTGGGGGTAATCAATTAAAGAAATAGGAAACGGGCTGATCAATGAATAAGTTACTTTTCTCGCCTTTTGCTGGGCGATGATTGTCAAGCGTGAATGCAGGACACAAACTAAGGGACTAATTTAGCATAAACTTACATTGTGAATTGAACCACACCCCACTGAAAACCTATTTGGAGGGACTTTCAAAAAATACATAAGAAGTAAAGGTTTAAACGTTTCAGCTCTCTAGCTCCATTGGAGCGACCCGTAAGCGAGCCAGGCATCCAAAGCCAGCCATGCATCCATCCAAACCCACTTAGAGTCTGAAGAAACCTATGTTGATGTTAACTATGTTCATGTTGACAGTTTTGGTAGGCGGTTCCTAATGCTATGCAAAATAATGTACGGGGCATTGTTGTAAGTTTTTCCCATTATCAATAGGGTTCCTTGGAGATACCCAGCTCTGTTGTTAGTCGATCTGCCAAGACCATGTCATTGGTTACGTCAATGATTACCTGCCTAGTGACGGCGACAGGCCTTCAAGGACGAGGGTTATCCGCAGGATTTCCCTGCCTCGTTTAAATCTAACTGCCCACTTTTTAACCATGCTGTGGGAGAGGGCATTCTTCTTTAGTGTCGCCACCATGTCTTCGTTGATCTCCTTAGATAATAAGCCCTTGATGCCGAGGTAGCGGATGAATGCACGTGGGTGATAGTGTCCATTTTCTCAATAATTGCTGATTCAAAGGTTTCAAGTTTGTCGAACGGAAAAAATAAAACAGTTATGAACTTCAAACTTTCAGTGTAAACATTCAGAGAGTTGAAATGTATGTGAATGTAGCTGAAACTGTGTAACTCATTTCCGTGTGCCTTTGGCCACGAACTCCACAAGTTACGAAATGATCCGGAATTTGCGCACTTCGCCTCTTTTGTATGTATTGCTGAATAATTCAGGGGTTAGCATAGCTTAAATATAATGATCCTGCAACGGAGCCCCATTGCTAAAATTGTAGACGAACTAGGTAAAATGGCCAGCCTCGAATCTATGAACGAGGGTAGGCTTTCTTGAGAAAGCATCATGAATGGAACAGTTTCTAAAACGTTTTAGCTGGTTCAGAGTAATATGCACAATTGACTTGGCGTACAGAAGGAAAAGAATTGAGACGAAAACGATCGAGAACGTTATTGACTGACATAGATTGAAGGATACATTGGAATATGGAGCTAAATTATATGGTTTCTTGCCTTTTTTCCTATTCTATGGGATTACTTTTGAAAAGTCGACGTGGCATGAAAGAAAAATGGGGGAAAATTATACTTGAAAAGCTAGATTCGTTTTTTAAAATGTTTTTTTAGCATAAACCATTTCGGTTGGGCAATACAAAACGCAAAGGCGGAAGGAAATAATCAGGTTGGGGAGAAAAAAAGAAGAGGAAAATGTGAATTATGGAAGTGTTGGTGGCCGAGCGGTTAGCAGCACGGAAAATGGAATCGGCCACCTGGGTTCGAACTCCCACTGAGATTTGAGTTCACTTCGCAGTAATGCCCTTGGGAAATTCATGAATCGATCTTTTCTGCACCCAGCTATGGGTATATTTTGGGTGAAGTGAGTGACACCGCTTCGGGTGCTTGTCACCACTTAGCCAATTTCACATATCACAAACCTCGAAGAACTTCAAAGTCTAAACAAGACAGAGTGATCTGTGATATGTTAAGCCTGGGCAGGGGCAGTTTATGTCATATCCAGCGTAAGG
>VCCN01003666.1:1000009-1015327 GCA_006491835.1 Architeuthis dux
GGAAGCTCGTCCCTACGAATCAAGAACCAACAACTTATCTAAAAAAAACAAATATGGGTAACACTATCTAGTAGCTAACTAGTAATTGTTACTGAATAGGTAACAATAACTTATTTTAAAACCTCCTTATTGAGTTATCGTATCTGGGTTTTTTGAACGCGGGGTATTGGTTGTTGTTTTATGGAAGGCTGCTGGCAATCGTGCCCTTTTCCCATCTCAAATATCAAATTTGATAAAGAGCAGATAACTCCAGTCCCTCCCACCAACACAGCCACCATAATCGAATTCCTATTTAAATATTCAGAAGAACCACAGCATGTCTGAGGTTAACGTTCAGTTAATAGAACGTGTATGCCCCAACATTGAGACTATGAGACTTGCCAGAGAATCCCAATGGATCCAATCATTCAATTCGGAGCACAAGGGCTTCAATAGGATTGTGTAATCCACAATGACACTGTTTCTTTTTTTTTAAAGCATAATTCCCTTTGACAGCGTTATTTCCCTTGAACACATTCATTGCTAGAAATCAATGCGTTCGATTAAAAAATAAGTTAGCTCAAAATTACAGTATTTCAAAACTCCTGAGGAGACCAGCATGACTGGTGAAATATACCGAGTACGGACCAGTGCTGTAGCAACCGCCCTCCATACCCCTCCCCAACTGTGTGGTGCGAATGAGAAAGGGGCACCAACCGACATCGTAAAAAGAAAACATAACATTTTCTCGAAATTCGTTGAACTGCATGAGGAAATGATTTGACCTCAGATCACAAATTGTTAAGTGTGCCACCATCGACAAAAATAAATTCAGAGAGAGAGATTTTGAAACTTTGAAAAATGTTTCTGTCAGAAAGAAATATGGTATTTCGAGTTACTAATGCACGGGTATCCGTTCAAATGGCCCTTTTATTGGACTAGTTGATTTACTTTCCACATATGATTCCGTTCTTGAAAAACTCGTGATTCGAGTCATGAACAAGGTACACATATTCGCTATTTAAGTCCAGACATCCAACATGAGTGTATTGAACTAACTGCTCAAAATATCCCAGAAACAGATGTAGCAACACTCAAAAAAGCAAAATATTATTTAATAATTCTTGACTGTATTCCTGATGTGTCACACAGAGAATAAATGTCAATTGTATTGCGATTTGTAGAATGTATGAAAGAGACAGGTACACAGATTCGTGATGCTTTTATTGGTTTCCTGAATGTGCAGGATACAACTGGTGTAATCTTTACCGAAGTCGTGTCTTGAGAAGGTTAATGGAGTAGGGATAAATATCTCTGATATACGATCGTGGTGCTAACATGGGTGGAAAGAATAGACGAGTACAATATCACGTATATTAGAACTGAATCAGCCTGCTTGGTATGTACGTTGTGGCTCCCATACCTGCCATTTGGTGATTGTATTCCTCAATTATGCCATTGATTTATATGGCAGCATCAACAGAATATATGTGATATTTAGTTCATCTACATCTCGATGAGCTATGATTGAAGAATGTAAGCCTATTACAATTAAAGGTATATCGAATACGAGGTGGGAATCACGAATTTAAACTGTCAGACCACTCCGATATCAGATGAAGGAATTGCACTACATCATCATCGCTCAGATGATATGCTCTTGAGAGAATATATGGCACAACCGCAACAGGTGCAGGTGCACTCTTAGACATGCTGAGCAAATGGCCATTTCTATTAGAAGTTTCCATATGGTTTGACACTTTATTTCATATCAATAAGACCAGCAAGCTTATCCAGTCATCAGACATAACTATTGATGTGTCGCAGTACTGGGCATAATACAGCTATTCATAACGCATTAGAAATAGCTGAGCAGGTGGACGTAGCCAAAGTATTTCCAGAAACGCGTACACGAACAAAAAAGATCGTGTTTGACTCTGAGTGTCGTGGAGAAACAAGGTATTTCATCTGAGGAGGAAACATTTAAATGTCAATTCTTCCTTGTTGTAGTAGATCAGGTTATATAATCTATCAACTCACGATTTAGTCAGCTTATGGAATGGCGTTGCCTGCTTGGGTTTTACTTACAACGCAAAGCAGTTGAAGCAATATATTGACGAGACTAAGCTTCATATTCGATGCAAGAATTATACTGAAATAATGGGAGACATTAATGCACCTGAACTGGAAATGGAGTTGAGACAGTTCAACACTGTTGTCAGTAGGGAAAACACTTTTGTTACTGCTAAAGATTTCTTAACATATATCCATAGTAATGAACTTCAGAACATATACCCAAACACTGAGATCATGTTGATAGTTATGCTAACAACGCCAGTTACTGTTGCAAGTGCGGAGATAAGCTTTAGTAGAATGAAAATAATAAAAAAGCTTTCTATGGTCAACAATGTCAGATGACAGACTGTCTGCTCTAAGCATCATCTCTATTTAACACGATGTTGCTAGATCCCTTGATTTCAATGTTTTGCTAAATAAGTTCGTAGACCAAATAGCTCGAAAGAAATACTTGTAATCGCTGTGCATTAACATGGTGGTGTGAAGAGCAACATTATTTTCTAGAGCCTAGACTTAAGTATATACTAATATTTTGTTGTGCATTTCTGACATTATCATGTAAGTATTATGTAATTGTGTAATTATATTTAACTCTTACGTAAATCCATTAATGATATGATCAGTTTGTTTGCGTGTTTTGTTACAGCATCTTTGATAAATACTAAACCTATGGGTCTGGAGTAGACATATGTATTTTATTTTGTTTCAAGTGAGATATTTTTGTTGTGATCCTTGTGATGCATAACATTAATTAATGTCCATACAGGTTTGCTATATCCGTTATAACCAACACACAGTTATTTTTGCAAATAAAGAAGACATTAAAATGTTTTATTTATTCTGAAACAGGTTAATGTGAAAAGCTATACTTAACATATTTAAATATGTCTAAATATGTACAAACTATGAATCGTATATATGTGGCATTCGTTGTGTTTTAATACTATACTGTGTATGGCAAAAAATGTAAAACTCGGTTGTCTTTATGGGGCCCCATATAGAAGTTGGGATGGGGGCTCATTACCTCTTGTTACGGCCCTGGTTCGAACCAAGTCATAAATACCATCCGATCTGGTTGAATTGTATCCAGATTTATATTATATTTAATTATTGTTCTACTTTATCAAAAAACAGCTGACTGTTTTCACCTATTCTCTTTACTTTTCATCCCAGTTCGTTTTTCCTTTTCCTTCCAAAGAGCAGGGACGAATCCAAGATTTTCGTACAGGAGGGGGGCGTGATCCTGACCCCACGGACCCTTGCCCCTGGACCCTTGCCCCTGGATCCGCACCTGAAAGCGTCTACTTCTTTTCAGGTTTCTTCCTTTGATATTATTATATCATTAATTATGTTTCTTTTTCTATCCCCAGTTTAAATATGTGTTATAAGAGACATTTACTAAGCCTAGCTTAGTCCCGACTTTATTTCAGACTACGCAGTACAGCACTTTATCGGATGAACAATAAATCTGCTAAAAACCGTTGTTATAAAAAGCAGTCATGACGTTTAAAAAGGTTGCCAACATTAATAATAAAAAAATGTGTGCAATAATGAAAACCTCTATAATACCTCTGTGTATATGGAAAGAAAACAACTGTTTTTAGAAAACGTAAACCAAAACTGTCAACATAGGTTTCTTCAGTTTGTAAGTGGGTCTGGCTGGATGGCTATCTATGTATGTGTCGCTCGTACAGGCCTCACTAATGGGGCTAAAGTGCTTGAAATTTAAACATTTACCCCTTATTATGCCTAGAACATTTTGTTTTGTTTTTTTGAATTCCCCCACCACCAATATATGTTTTTAGTGAGAATTTACAATGTAATTTTATGTTAAACTGGTCCCTCGGTTTGTGTCCGGCAACGTTCACGTAAGTTGGTTTTTTTTACGCTGCCCTCTGTTCTCCAACAAAAGGCGAGTAACTTATTTATTGATCACCTCTTTTTGCAATGCATGAATTGATCACCCTCAACACGGCATGTTACCAAAAGATTTCGGTCACGTGGCGTGTTCTATTGGGTGACCAACCAGACCTGTCTTCATCCTTTTCTTACCAATTTAATCCTGTTTTCCCGACCTTTCCAATTCTCAATGCCGTAATATCGACATCAAAAGTCAATTTGCTTTACAAATGTCAATTCGACGGTGCCATCTTCACCAATCATTCTCCCATTTTCGTTTTGTTTTCTCAGCCACTTTATTTCTGCTCATCATTAGATGACAGCAAACCAGGAAAATTAAGCCTTTTCGAGTCGTCTGCTTTCGCTCTCAATAGCAGCATTTTCTTTTTTTACAGAAGATATTTTTCCTGCTTATTTGTTTCCATTAGGTAACTTGACTTCTAATACCGGGAATAAAGTTCAATCAATCGATCATTTTTTTCGTTTTTGTTTTCTTTCAATTTCTTTACTCTTGATTGTTTTTGTTCAGAGTATGCCATGATTTTATGCCATGATTTTATGCTCGTTGAAAGCCAGTTCTCTATTTCTCTCCTTCAATTGGACTCACTTTCTGTCATTAAAATCTCACATATTCGTTCACGGTTTCTCTGCTGGTTTCTCACCGATATTCAGGCTGCAAATTGCAATCTGCAATCTGCAAATTAACATGGGTACAGAATTTGTATTTTTATTTATTCTCGACGATTCCATGTAAAGTATAAGGTCGCAACAACTGCGGTATCAGTAGCAAGTATGCTTTACAGGTTAGACTTGCTAGCTCCACGCCACCCCTCCCCGTTTTATCCGGGCTTGGAACCAGCAATAACGACTGCTAAGCTATTTTATTTTTGTTGATTCTTTATCAGAGAAACCTTATGTTAGATGGTCTATCTTACAGGACTAAAGGGCTCCAACTACCCTGCTATTTACCCATAGCTGGAGGGGGAGGAGTGAATTCATGCATTTACCAAGGGCATTGGTATGAAGAAAATGTAAACAGCCCCGGCTATAAACTCGTGCTGATAACCATTGTGACGGGGTTTTCACCACATTTTTTCGCCTTGTGTGCTTTTCATCTCCTCCCTTACCACTTTCTTTTACACATACCCCCGTGACTGTTACCGCGTTACATTCAAAACATGGACGGCGTAAACTATTTTTACAGTGCCGAAACTATCATCATACCGATAATGACAAGTTTGCTGCTTTCATTTGTTCCGTAATTGACTTATATAATCTTGATCCTAAACATAAACACTAACCCTAACACCAACCCTAACTTATATCCTTTGTAGTTACATTTAATAAAATACAGTTTTATATGGTCATGTTTTCTGCTTTCATTTGCAAATGAAATTTCCGAAAAACAAATTCACAGATGAGGTTTTAAAAAAGTGGAGAAAAACAAACAATGGTCAGAGAATATTTAAAAAAGTGTGAAGAAAAAATGCCGTTCTGAGGCAGCGAAATCTAACGCGGAATGTTTTGATTTTAACGCGAAAAGGGTAACAATCGCCAATATTTTTACCGTTATCGTCTCTCTCCATCTAACCAATTCTTTATTTATTTGTCTTGTTTCTCTGCAAATCTTCACCCGCCATGTTCACCACCAATCCAAACACTTTAAGAGGATATGAAACCAAATAACTGGAAAGTATTTAAGTAGATTCTGTGCCAGTCTTTTAAGTTAGGAAGGTCGCTATGTCTTGAGAATCAGCATTCGACAACCTTGAGCGCGAATAACACTTATGCTATTAGGAAATAGTCAACTACTTCAACTACCAAGTTCGCCTTGAAAATCAGCACACGAAATCTTAGTTTTTACCCCGGCTCGAACATCGACCAGTCGCGCACATCGTTAATTACTAAGCTTAGCTTAGTCCAGCACGAAGTCATTACACGGGCGAATCGGTCTGCCTAACTAGCTTGCTAACCATTACGCTACGTTAAGTATAGTAAATGAACCTAATAAGCGTAACTTAGGTCATAGTCGTGCATCACCCTGTGAAAATCGAACACACTACACTAGCGAACATGTATGTGAAACGAGCTAAGGGGCGGCTAAACTTTTGGGGTGCGGGCCGGACTATAAATTTGTTCATGTCTTGCGGGCCAAAGAGAATGAAAAACATAAAACAATGATGATACAAGGCTATAAGAACAGCTTGTTTTTTTATTACTCTAATGTTTTTCATTATAGCCGTATATACCGATGTACCATAGTCATGCATATTCAGTGTACAGGTGTGCACGCTCGAATAACAGAAAGTTCGTTGTGATTCAAACGGCTGGCTGGAGAACAGAGGATAGCGTAAGCAAATATACAACTCGCCCGTTCAAAAGTGGTTGAGTTGGTAAACACGAGATGTCCGTACACACGAAAGCGAGGAAGGATTATATGGCATACCTTTTTTGTTGTTGGCATCTTCTGTTGTGTAACTTGTGTCGTGGAGGCGAATTCTAGGCTGTGGAGAGAATGAATGACTCAGGTCGACAAAACCCATGTTTGTGGTGGGAAAAGAATGTTTTATTTACTTTACATGGACAATCTATCCCCTTCCCGTTCTGCAGTCAATGTGTGTCTCTCTTTCTCCCTCCCTATTTAGTTTCGGTCCGGTTGATCGCCACCAAAACATAGTGGCTGGGTAACTTTCTAATCGACGCTGTGGTCAAATCTTCTCTTTCGCTCTTTCATACTTAGCTACGATCAATTAAATTCGACCCCGGATTTCGAAGTGCAACTAACTACAATTTTAAATTAAGACCAAAATAAAACATCTTCTTAGCCGACCACGTGACGTTCTTAGTATGTTTTTCCGCCCACAAAATGTCTAAATTCTAATTCATCAAAACGATATCAATATCTGTCACTTTACCAGAGGATACTGCTTGAGCTCTCCGTGGGCGTGCCAATTCTGACTAGCAACCGTAGACTTTGTGTCTCTTTTTGGCTAGATAATCTGACCCCAGGTCGAATACAATTAAGACTGTGTTTTACCATTTCAGCGTGGGAAAATTCTGATTCAGTAGATAAAAACTGACCATACATAGTTGTGTACAATAACATGCACACACACACACACACACATATATATATATATATATATATATATATATCACAACTCATTAACAGTGTTCCTCTATATATTGTAACACCTACATAAACTCCTATGTACTATCAAACGATAAGAACACTGATATTCTTTCTGAGGGGACAAACTATGGTCAAATATGGTTAAAATTCAAGCAAGCAATAGAACAGCAGGAATCCGTATTGTTAAAACATGTTTATCCATAAAACATTGATTCGTTCGAGGTCACTGTAACAATGAGATCTTTGCTCTATTTTCTTTATATTGAATCTTATAATCGCTAAGTTGATAGATAATGAAAACAGGGAATTCTTGTAATTAATGAAGTCGGTGGGACGGATATATATGATTTTATGACATACTGGCCTCTTTTTCGACTCAATACTAGAGTATTAAAATATAAAGTTCAAGGTCTTCTCACTTTGCTTACGGAGGAAATAAATTTGGAAAAGCATCTTTAAACAGGACTGATGATATTAAATGAATTCTAGCTTAAAGCTTTTTACAGTCACTAATTTGCAATCTGTTCATGCAAGTAATTCTGTTAAGTCACCTGTTCATGATAGGACATATTACCCTTTGGACAAATTGTAATGAAAGTGAATTTCAGTATTTACAACTTTACTGCACATGATTATGAGGTAGTGTAATCATATCTTTCTTCATTGTCCGGAATTAATTTTAATTAAATCTTTTCGCTGTTGTACAACCTTTACGCCCTCAGGAACCACTCACGTAGAAAGGTTGTATTTCTTAGAAATTCTTCTTAGAGAAAGATTCTTTATTTATCACCACCTTATTGCATTTGTTTGATATTTAGACAGCCGTGGGCGGAGGTCACATATTTTACCCCCACAGATATTGAAACCTATAAACAGGATATCGACGAAAACCCAACACTGCAAGGTGTCCAGAGCCGATAACAGACTCACCAGATGTTCAGGGGTCATAGGCAGAATGTTGACTGAGCCCAGAGGGCGGGTTGGAAAATCAGCGTGGGCGTTCGAACCCGATAAAAGCGACGCCAGAGAGAGACACAGGACGCTCTCGGAGAGGCAGAGAGACAGACCGCCTAGGCTTGGGGAAGACACAAGACCAGCTCTCATTATCTCTACCACACTCTTTATTCTCCGCCACGACACAATGTATCTTATGAAATAAAAATATAGTTTTATAAACCAAATTTGGAGTATTTCTTTTTCTCCACGTTCAGGATTCTCCTCCCGCTAACCAGGAGGGTTATACAACACGTTCATGTTTTTAAAATTAGGCTTTATCCTCAAAAGAAGAAGAAATCAGGCGTAGAATCACTCTAGGTTGGCAAGACTTCGGTAGAGCAAGTTCAACCTTCAAAAATAAGAAGATCCCATTAGTTCTAAAAAGAAGGGTCTCCAACCAATGCATCCTACCGATAGTCACCTATGGAGATGAAACATGGGAGCTAACCAAAATATTGACCCTCAGCCTGAGAACCATGCAACGTGCACAAGAAAGAATCATGCTCAACATCACATGCAGATATCAGAAGACAGCACAGTATATTAAAGAAAAACAGTAGTCAGGGATATCATAGAATCCATTAGACAACTAAAACGGCAATGGGCTGGTCATGTTGCAAGAATGTCAGACAACCGCTGGACACCATGACCGACAGCGTGGATCCACAGAGATCATATGCGAAACTGTGGCCGGCAAAAATTGACTCCGCGACGCCCATGATAGAGAGGTCTGTCGAATCTTGGGCAAGGTCTATGTCCAACGACGGACGCTAAAAGGCTGCTACTGCTACTGCTGCTGCTGATGATGATGATGATGATGATTATTTCAAACCACATAAGTGGATGTTTCATATCCAGTGGACTAAACATCCAATCAGAATATCTTTTTTTGTTCTCCCTACATATTTGACGTGGATGCGGATGTTCTACCGGTTAGCTGCAGGGAAAATGCTATCGGCGGACTGAGTTTAACCTCCGGCTGAGACAGTTAACGTCCACTCGCACTAATGTTATCTTGGGAAAAGAATGAATGCATCATGATTTTTCCTAATTCTTATTTAATTAGAAATGGCATGGCATACAATATCTATAATATATCTATCAGGAAATCCTTCTGTATACATTTCTACAAATGTATCTAAAGTTTCTGTATACATTCAACGTACACATAAATTATTTACATCGTAGTTGATTCAGTTTCCTTAATCAGAATAGGGCCACTGTTTGCTGTTCGATATCAGGTAAAAACAAACATATCAAATGATGATGTATAATGCAAGCAGCCACAATACAATATCCCTACTCTTTATTTCCTCTTTGTTCCTCACCATAGGCATCCGCTTGTGGGTTGGTGGCAAAGGGACAATTAGCCCCCCAGGGTCAGGCATTCTCACCAGGGGTGAGGGGGTTTGACATTTGGAACATTATAGTCAATAAAGTATAATGGTGCTGTACTATTGTTTTACGTAACCTTGTCTTGATGTACCCATATAAAAAGATAGTATTATTCTTAGCTGGTAACGGGTAACGCTAAGATATATTCCGAATATATCCTTTTGCCTTCCCCTTGAAATATATCCGTTTTCCCCCTCCCGGAAAGGTGGCAGTGGACGGCCATGTTCCTCACTAAGCTAAGTTTAGTCACTATCTTCTTGCAAACATCCCCGTCAGTGTAGACATACCAGTAATCGATTGCTATGTACTTTTGACTAATTTCGGAACCCAACCAACATTATTCATTTTCTGGGGGCAGTTTTATTGTCACTCGCAAATATAGAATGTGAAAACAAATCCGTTCTCGCAAAAGTAGGAGTGTTTGGTTTTCATGGCCAACTTCTGGCATTTCCCCAAGAAGAAAAAAACTGAAGCGCTAATTTCATTATTCATTTTATTTTAACACAACTCCTCGTGGCCATAAATTTTGTGAACTTCTTATTACACAAACATTTTAAGTATTTCATACTTTATTTACTTGAAGAAGAAGAAGAAGAAGAAGAAGAAGAAGAAGAAGAAGAAGAAGAAGAAGAAGAAGAAGAAGAAGAAGAAGAAGAAGAAGGAGGAGAAGAAACCGCCTTTATTTAAGAAAAAGAACATACACTGAAAACACATGTTCTGTAAGGGGTGCGTGGTCTTACCTTATAGTTATTCTTCCGCCACCCCCCAAATATTAAAAGTATAATAAACCTACTTAGTTTAATAATTACGTACATATACGCAAACAAAGATAAATGCAATTAGCCTCACAGCGTGTGGTACAATACAAGCATTGATTAACGAATAGCTTTAAGGGATAACCCACTAAGTCGGAAAACAGTGCATCAAGAGGATTTAGGTTAAATTAAGACTCCAACCAGAATTGAGGGACTGAGACAAGATGAAACACTTGGTCTATTGGTAAATTAATAAATACTTCAAATGGTTCATTAATTAATTACTAAACACTTTTTACACCTTAGTTTAAAGATGTGTGCATTGAAATATTGTTTATACCAATGAATGTTTTGCTTATAAAATAAAATAAGACATACTTAGTTATAGCAAATGGGGGATCAATATTAAGTCGTTTTCTAGTGAAATGACCATGAATTTCATTATGAGCTCTAATGCAGTTACATAGGTGCTTTATGATTGTTTATTCTAAACATTATGGTAAGACTGGGACAGTCTTCTATTTTTCATATTTAAAATCTTTTTATTCTTTGTCCTGATTAACACTACGAAGACGAAGAAGAAGAATGACTTTATTTTAAAAAAACAACATAATACATTAAAAACAAACATACCGTGAAGGTATTCTTTCGCCTCCCCCTCCCCGAATAATACGAGTAGGAACAAACCCAGTTACTTTAATAATTACTACATATATGTAAAAATAAAAAGAACAACAAACTGAAATTATCAGATTTACGTAAAAGGCAATTAGCTTGTGGTAGAGCCTCTCCCAATAAAAGCATTAATTCACCTAATAATGACCAACCCATTGAATCAGAAGAGAAAAAACGCATCGGAAAGATTTAGGTTAAATTAAGATTCCAACCAGAATTGAGGGACAAGATGAAACACTTGGTCTACTGGTAAATTAATAAACACTTTTTAGATCTTAGTTTAAAGGTGTGGACTGACATAGTCGTTATATCAATTCATTGTGAAGTTAAAATCACGTCTCCAGTGAAAACCTCGTGTACATCTACAACAAGAGAATGTAACCATTCGAGGCGTTTGCGAATAATTAACCCTTACTTTTTAAAATCATAGCCGGTCAATTTTCCTACGTTTCACAGAGGAAAGTAACATCCGCTCATTTGTTTTAAATGGTCACATTTTGATATAACTAATACTATATAGTATATGGGAACCAACGGTGGGGAAAAGCTCAAGAGGCCGTCGATGCACAACACGATTGGGAAGAACTCGCAAGATACGCAAAACTAGGTCTAGTATCAGCGAAGTCCTAATTCGCTCGACGTATGGAGGGTTAGTTGAATACTGTAGTTTGGTTTGCATTTCTGAGATGAGGAATCGATATTATTATGAATTCATTTACTTGGACTAGTGATTTCATCTGTTTTATGACACAACGTTTCAGTCGATGTCTGTCATAGTGGGTAACCTTCTGGAAATGTTGTAAACGAAGCCTGCATTCAATAAGCGGGGGTAGATTGTTCTCATTCCGCTGTCCATGCCAGAGGATATCTGGTATCGGTTAATTCCCTTCCAGTTAATTCATACTTGCGATGTCACAGATGATACTTCCCTCCTTTTCCGGAGAATGGTAAATAAGGGATATATAGTATAATGTCGGTTTTATATATACGAGAGAGAAAAGTATGTGGAGGGAAACAAAACAGTTTGGTCCATACCAGAGAAAGGCTCTCCTGTGTGGCCGGAGAGAAAGACGTCAACATTCAAAATTGTCAAGGAAAATGTGGTTTCCTTTTATTTCCGTTGATAGCTTCGATACAGGGCCGGTTCGCGGATCAATCGGGGTATTGCGAGTTGGTTAAATTCTGTTCCTAGTTGCTTTACTGAAAGAGTGACCAGTAGGGTGATCATAGCAGTTCAGAGCAGGCCGTAATAGTGTCTATCCCCTACTTCTCCCTCCTCTGACGGATGAAGAGCCAGGCTCCTAGAATGTTGACCCGTCGCTCCTATCTGTCGAACTGACTAACTGCCGCCCGGTTCAAAATCAAGGCGCACCCTTAAAAATACTCTGATTGGTCAAAACTCTTTGTCAGCCTTGGTCAGCCGTTTGACCTATTTTCTATCCCGGGGACTGATAACCTCCAGCAAAGCGCAAAACGCCAGTCTTTTGTAGCCTCCCTCCTTCAGTAAGCGAACACACGATCACACGACCCGAGTGTATTTCATTACAAAGATAACACTTGTTGGGGGGGGGGGATAAATAAGGTCCGTATAATATTAAGCCAGTTTTCAGGAGTAATTCCATCCTCCCCAAAATAGCTGACCAAAACTAAACCCCCATCAGACGTGAACCTGACCACTAATTGTGTATACTGTGTTCCATGTTGTTGTGGCTGCGAATACATAAGTGAGACCGGCCACCCTTTAAAGATAAGACTGGACCGACATTCTGTTAGGGAAACCACTAAGTCAGGCTTGGCAGATCACGTTTGGAGGGAAAAGGGGAGTAACCGACTACTATGGGATGACACTAACATTTTGGACAGGGAACATAATTTGAGGGTGATACGTCTGAAGGACTCGGTACATATGCTAGGCTCCGACAATCTCCTCGGTAGACTGAATGTAGAGATGAACACAATATGAGAGCCCTTAATCCTGAAGGAACACTCCTCATGTTCAAGGTCCCAGAGCCACATCTCAAAATCTGGACTATAACACACATATGTTTGCGCAGATATGTAGGGGTGTGTTCATACTTATGAATAGTGTACAACGGCCGAAACGTTGTGTTCAGAAGATAAACATGGAGGAGGACAACAGTCAATGTATGAATTGTTTGGATGAATATTCTCATACTTAAACCGAACTGTTTGGACTCCTCTCAGAATTGCAGAAGAAATAAATGTCGTTTTTAATAACAATTAACACAGAAATGACACGTAGTTGGACAAGAAAACAATTCTGGTTTCGGCTCAATATTTCCGTTTAATGAATTAATGTAATTTCTTTCTTTTTCTTAATGTAATGTTTTCTATTTTCTTCATATTAGATATGTCCAAACGTTTCCCGCAACAAAACAAAATGACGTTTAACAGTAACGGTCCATTCTATATCTAGTTTCCAAAAAAAAAGCGCTGTGAATTCTTACACACGCTTAATATTTTATTTTTAGATAGGATTTGATTGATGACACAGAATGTCTTCGGGCTTGTCCACTAAATTTGTGGTGTCCTCAGCTACTAACCAGCGCCAGTCGCAGGCAGTGGTTCAACATATGTGTGCTAAATCAATACAACCATGCAAAGTGCATATGAAATGTATACGACAGAGTAATTAGGACCGACGAGAAGAGTTTTCTACTGAACGTAACACAAGCTGAGTGGAAGATTAGAAGACACACAGGTCTGGTTAGTCAATCAATAGAAACCGTCCCGTGACCAACGTCTTTTGACGGAATGTCGTGTTGGGGGTAATCAATTAAACATTTGGATAGAGGGGTGATCCATGAATACGTTACTTCTCTCGCTTTTTGTCGGGTGGGGGTCGCTAAAAAGAACAAGAGCGAATGATGCCGGACACAAACTAAGGGACCAATTTAGCATAAACTTACATTGTAAATTGAACCCCCACTAACAATATTTATTTTTTTGGGGCGAAGGGGATTTTTAATAAACACGTTTTCTAGACATAATAAGGAGTACATGTTTAAATGTCCAGGCCGTGCTCCATAGATGCAGCCTGTACACACGGCACATACGTACAGTATCGGCCATAAATAAGTATAACCCTTCCACTTTTTAATAGAAAGTAAATTGTCTTCTAAACTAAACTCTACAGGATTGAAACTCATTTTTGGACGGCAACCTATTCATATATTTGGCGACAGAGTTTCAATGCTGTAGAGTTTGGTCATAAATAATACCTGATAATATCCGTTTTGATTGTGTAATGTTCCACTAGAAATAATAAAATCCTGCTATGTTTGGTTTAGAAGAAAGTTAAATTTCTATTAAAGATTTGTAGGGTTGTACTTATTTATGGGCGAAACTGTACATACATACATACATACATACATACATACATACATACATACATAGCCAGCGAGAATCACTTGAAAACTGAAGAAACCTATGTTGGCAGTTTTGGCGACAGTTTTGGTTGATGGTTTCTAATAGAAGACAGACGAGTGAGAGAGAGAATGAGAGAAAGAGGGGTGTGGTATAAAAGAGCAGTGGGTAGAAGGAGAAGTAATGAACACCATTCATTCATTTTATGTCGCTTGCAACCAGGTCAGTCAGAAGATTCGTAGGGGTGGGGTATGTGGCCTTTGGCTTCCGTAAAGGAATTTAGTGTAGAGATCAATCTCCACCTAGGAAGATTAACGGGATCGCTACAGGAGATCTAGAACTGCGTGCAGCACCTTGTATACCTAGTACCAGGCTCGACGTAGCTTAACTTCGGTGATCGTACGAGAACCGGTTATTCCAACGCGAATTGGCCGCACCAAAGAATATAACAGACATAGGAAAAGAATAATAACCAATTAAGTAGACGTGCAGTTGAACCGGTGTTTGTAAGTGTCCAGGTGAAATTCTTCTGGCAGGACATGGAATTTACATGGGTTAACACAATCAACTGCATACCCCAACCCAAAAGTTTCCAAAATATGTTCTGACAGATACCCCTCTGGGGCATTTGATACAGCTGCCTGTTGGGTTCGTCCTTGAATGACCTGCTCAACTCAATCTATTTCTTTGGAAGTAAAACTTGAACATTTTATTTCAATCTTCACAACACAAGAAAAAGATTTTCAAAGCACAGAAAACTGACAGATTCCTGTTTGTCTGGGACATAATCTGCTAAAGATCATTCCCTGTAAAAAAAGAGAAGTAATTAAGATTAGGATAAGAGGAGCACACATATGTTTAATACGATAGTCGGCTTTATCCCCTTATACGAATGTTATCAAAGGTATTGTCATAAACCAATATGGATAAACATCATTTGCTAAAAGAGGCCTTCTTTTGTTTTGTGTCACACATAACTTTCAACCATTGTCGAAATTGACTACGGATACACCAAAGGGAACA
>VCCN01003666.1:1085840-1097218 GCA_006491835.1 Architeuthis dux
TATGGTATCTAGTCATGTCTCCTATAATAATTTTCTAGTGCACGTTCTTACAGAGGAAGCATTAATAGAACAAGTGTGGTTAGTCACTCAATAGGAACTCTCACCTGACCAACGTATTTTGGCAGTTAGTGTGATCAATTACACAATTGGAAAAAAAGGGGTGATCAATGAATCATTTTTTTCTCTCGCTTTTTAGGTCAGTAATCACTAAGAAACTCCGAATTTTCAAAAAACAAGCGTGAATGCCACTGGACACAGACTATGTGACCAATTTATCATAAGCTTACATTGTAAATTGAATACCCCGACTAAAAACCTATTTTGGGTTGAATTTTCAAAATGCAAAAAGAAAACATTCTTTCTAGACATAATAAGGAGTAAATGTTTCAATTTGCAGCCCTCTAGCTCCATTATCGAAACCTGTGCGCATGATAGCCAGCCAGCCAAATATAAATTGAAGAAACCTATGTTGACAGTTTTGGTTGACGGTTTCTAACGATATGAACACTTCCTTGAATGATTTGACCAGATGACACGGTCAGGACGCTGAACGGTTAACGTTGAAAGGCGAGACGACGTTCTACATTCACAGTGACATTCCAATATGTATAGGCATCGATCAATCATATAGGGACACATGGCCTGGTTGTATAAGCATATCTACTAACCTCCCTGGGGCTTGTGAGTTCAATCCCTGGGTCGAGAAGTGCAAACATGTCGTATATTCTCGTTCAGTAGAAAAGGCAAGACGAATTAACTGAGACGAGATATCCTCTGGCATGGCAGTGGACACTTTACGCCCGTAGATTGGATAAAGGGTTTGGTTTAAAATTACCAGACGGACTATGACAGATATATAAAGAAGGCCGAGAGTGCAACTGCCGAAACCTGTGACTATAACAATCAAGAGGAGTACACTAGACCGAGTAAATCCTTGTATAATCTAACTACAATTGAAGAAATGTGTGTGTGTGTGTGTGTGGGTGTGTATGCACCGCGATTACTTGATAACTGTTCATTTTACGAAGTTAACATTCGCCGGATGTATCAGTCAGCACAAAATGCAGTACTGTGTCGAGTTTGAGGATTTTGGTGTCAGTGGTTCTCGAGAAATCTGATAAAAATTAAGAATTATCAAAATTTCGATATAAAATGCAAATATGAAATGTCGAAGTTGGCAACACTGAAGAGAAGTAACCGAAATACTTTGAAGCCATAGTTTCGTACGACATTATTTTACATGGCAATTGTGGCAGGCTGCTCCACACACCATGAAGTCCGACCCCTTCCAAACATGTACGTTTTGAACGGAGACTGCTCTAGTAATTATAATTTCTCCTTTCAGAGAAATAAAAAAATCATATAAGGTTTGCGTTTCATGATGAATCTAGTAGCTTGAATGGACAAAGTGATACTGTGCGCTGTAGTCTTTATCCTGCACTCTTGACTTTCACTCGATTTAGTTATCTTAGATTTACGCCTTTGTCGATTCAAGCATCTTATTTTATTGCGAGGGATCTATATTCCTTTAACACCAGAGGAGCAGGATTCGTGTGTGTCCGTGGACCTTCCATGGACGACAGTCTGCGGGCATTACCCATTTCTGACGAGTTGATATTCTTAGTCTCCCTATTTTCGGAACAACGCAGCGGCATCTCCCATTTGTCTGCGACGTGATAACGATTGTGTATTCACTCAACTCTTGGGAATCGGGATACCAACGCGTATCACTCTACGTGGGGAAGTTGTCCGACTGTCTCCTATGTTGCTTTGTGCCATTCGTAAATTCTTGGACGTCTCTACTAAGTCAATGGAATCATTGCTGCGAAATCAGCAGCAGTGTTTCCAAAAAAGCCTTTATCAAATGATAACCCGAGCAATTGCCACAGCAATACCCCACGATATCAACAGGCTTTGTTTTTCTTTGTCACGGTGTGAGAATGCCAGACCCATGCAGATGAATCCACTGTGTGAGCTTGGAACCTTTTTATATATTTTCTCTTTTCTGAAGTAGACCTTCTGAATTTAGTCAGGTATGCTGAAGTTATGAAATAAGTTCATTCGTTCTTCGTTTTTACACAGTGACAAGTGAGTTATTGAATATTTCCCAATAATAAATTCAGACGGGTGATAAAAAAAAGCTTGGAGCCAATATTCAATTCGCATTATTACTTGGAGAACACAGACAATATATTTTCCTATGTGCAGCTGCGTTTGCTGTTGTTTTGGTTTTGGTCGAAGAAACTAAGCTTGAGAAAAAAAAGATAAACAACTCTAGTTAGTCACTCAAGAGAAACCGTCAGCTAACCAACATCCTTCGGCAGCATGTCGTGTTGGGGGTGATCAGTTAAAGAATTGGAAAAAGGGGTGATCAATGAATAAGTTACTTCTCTCGCCTTTTGTTGGGCAGTGATCACTAAGAAAGTCCAGATTTTCAAAAGGGCAAGAGTGAATGTTGCCAGACATAAAATATGTGACCAATTTAGCATATACTTACATTGCAAAGTGAATCCTCCAACTAAAAACCTAATTTGAGGGGAATTTTTCAAAATACAAAAGAATATTCTTTCTAGACATAATAAGGAGTAGATGTTTCAATTTTCAGCCCTCTAGCTCCATTAGTGAGTTCCGTACGCGTGATACATACATACATAGCCAGCCAGCCAAACTTACAAAACTGAAGAGACCTATGAATAAGTTACTTCTCTCGTCTTTTGTTGGAAAGTGATCACTAAAAAAAGTCTGAATTTTCATAAGACAAACATGAATGCTTCCGGAAACAAAATGGACCAATTTAGCATAAACTGCAAATTGACCCACTAAATACATATATTGGGGGTGGGGATACAAACATTTTTTCTATACCTAATAAACAGTAAATATTTGAATTTTCAGCCCTTTAACTCCATCGGTGATGCCTGTACACGTGATACATAAATAAATTACATAGATAGCCATCCAGAACAACTGGAAAACTGAAGAAACCTATGTTAACAGTTTTGGTGACAGTTTGCTTGACGGTTTCTAATAACTACATGCAGCTCAGCATAAAAAATAATATACAGATGAATTTATTCACGGCGTCTTATCACGCATATTTGGTTTTGGTCTGAAAAACGAACCTTGATAAAAAACAAACAAAAGTAAACAAAAAGCTAAATAAACAAAAGTAAACAACGAAATAATTCAATGTAACCCGGCATAAGAGAAAAGAATATACACATGAACTTATTTATGGTGTCTTATCACACATAAGTATTTAGAATCTCCGCTGAGATCATTGGTTTTTTTAAGCACGTAAAGGCAATACACTTCTTTATTAATGATTATATTTAAACTTTCCTTGCAATACAATTATATGCGTTGCTAAGGGTGCACAGTACATATTGTCTGACCGAATGGAAAAAAGAATTGTTAGGTATGAACAAAATGGACGAAATGTTCAGCGTGAAATCGACACGTGAGAAATTAAACAAATCTGGAAAAAAATAAATATTATTCGAATTTAATAACATTTTCGATACTTATTTATTAAAGGACGAATTTAAAAAAAATATTTCCCATTCTAAATTTCGGAGAAGAATAATTGATTTTCATATGATTCCTACCCACCTTTTATTAATTTGATGATTTATTTATTTTATATAATCATGCTTTCGTTGATTTTTACACGTTTTACAGATATATCCCTGGAGATACTAAATATGTTTACCTTTTTTAGAATAATATCCTGGAACGGCTGGGACAGAACTCTTACTTTGGCATTACAAAAACGGGAAATTTAAGTGAAATAATGTTTTTTGAAATTCCGAATTGTCATTGTAAAAGCCCCACTGGTATACCAAGTAGGTTGATTTTTTGTTCTTTAAAAACCGTCAACATAGGTTTCTTCAGTTTTTAAGTAGGTCTGGCTGGCTATCTATTTATACATGTATGTGTCGCGCGTACAGGCCGCACCGATGGAGCTAAACGGCTGAATTTTATAAACATTATTCCTTATTATTTGTATAAGCCCCCACCCCCCCAACAAAAAAAAAACAAAGGAAATAGATTTTTAGTTCAATTTACGATGATTAAATTAAAACAGATTTGTGGGGGGAAAATTCGGATTTGTTTAGTGATCACCACCGGACAAAATGCAAGAGAAGTAATTTATTCGTTGATAAGCTTTTTCTCTCCAGTTTTTGCAATTGATCACCCCCAACACGACATGCTGCCAAAAGACGTTGGTCACATGACGGTTTCTATTGAGTGACACACCAAACCTGTCTTTGTTTTCTTTCTAGTTTCCTGATTCCTTTTGGGCTGTCTACCTTGCCGGTAATCATATCTTGTTCAGACTAATTATATTTTTACACACACACACACACACACACACACACACACATCCTCTTTCTCTTTCTCTTTCAACCTCTCTCTCTCTCTCTCTCTATCTTCCTCTCTCTCTCTCTCACTCTCTCTCTCTATTCAGGCCTGAGATATTTAGTGGTCGGTATTTGACATCAGATAAAAGCCCGGATTTCGAATATTATTATCACCGAATCATGGTGCTCTAGCAATATCTCACGATCTCAAAAAGGCTAGTAAGTTATTTTTATAACATATGTTTGCGTGTGTATGTGCGCGCGAGTATATGTGTGTACGTGTGAGCGCTCGCAGAAATGGAATGGACACTATTTGACACTAAGTTTGCATTTAACCCATAAGATCCCACTGTGACACCAGTGTCACATACAATTTAATGGATCTGCACAGTCTCTTATATAATATTATATTTTATCCTTGATTTTAACTCATGGAGTGTACTAAGTGACATCTACTGAACATCCTGCTGCAGTCATGTGACTGTGTGTCAATTTACCTACCCAGAATCCCACATACTGTTCCTTCAAGTAGAAATGGGTCTGAGTTCTTATGGGTTAAAAAGCATAAAGTAAATACAAACTATTGTCAAATAGTATTGAAATTCCACTACTATATAATCACAATCTTACAATTTATCAATGAAAGAAAGGTAACCACTTTTTATCGGTTAGGTAGACCTGGAGAAATGTGTTTTAGTACAATGAAACAGGAAAGAAAGATATCTATATTGCAAAGCATCAGATGTGGTTGCATTTGACGAAATCATCCCCAAATGGATAGTACGATATCATTACAACACGGCTAATAATGGGTAAGCAGTCAGAAGAAAGCCACTGCTTAAACCAGTTAAAATTTGACAGATAACGCAGTGGGAAATTGAGATGGTTGACTCATCGTTGGAGTTTTGGTAGCACATTGCCATCCTTTCAAATGTTTTCTCATTTATTAAACTTTCAAGAAAATGTCTTCATATGTCTTATCCGAGGGGTTCTTAGACTGGCGTACGCGTACCCGTAGGGGTACGCAAGAGAAATTATGGGAATAAGCGACGTTTGTATAAACACTGAGATTACTACATGTCTGTCCTATACAGTGTTTGGTATGGGTTGCTTTGCTTTAATTAGGTACAATACATATCCCTTCTTCTAGAGGAACTTTTACTGATATTCGCTGATGGTTGTTTCGATAAGAACAGTATCCTTTTTATTGAGGGTGGAGATCCATGCGATACGATCAAAAAGCTACAAGAATAGCAGTTTCAAATAATGAAACTTTGTAAATATCTGGTTAACTAGCAATGGTTAAGCAAGCTAGTGTATTGGCTTTAATTGAGTAAATGGCATACAGTGGCCCTGTCCATAGTAAGGTATGTTTTGTAAAATGTAAAGCGCTTACGCATGAGGTATGTTTAACTAGTTAGCTAGCCTCTCAAACCATTGTTCGTGTAGTCCTCTCTGAGTATCCCATTAATATGGCTATGTGCCACACTAGGGCAGTCCTTTGAACTATTCATTCAGAAATAGGTTCGTTACTCTTCCAGTGTCCAACACTGAGTAAGATTACGCTAAGCTAAAGAAAATACCGTTATTCTTGAATATAAGACGAGGTTTTCTTACTAAAGCAATAACCCCGAATCAACTGTTCAACTCATACGCAGGTCAGTCAAATATGGCCGATACTTTTACCCATATGAATACAACGTCGATAGACACAATGCATATTAGCGAGCGATAATGCCCGTTGTTTTAATTCAATTTATTTCCATGGTTTTGTATGAAATCCTATGTACGTAGTATACGATTAGTATTGTGTACTATCCTTTTTCTTTTCAGTTAGATTCGTTATGAAAGATGAGAATTTCACTTTTAGGAGCTGAAAACAACGATCGATATGTTGAAGATGAAAGTAATTAATGTGCCATAAACGGTGTATTCATAAGAAGGGGATATCTCTCATGACGACGTTAGGGAAAAATAACGGACGTATCTTATACTCACTGATATTCAAAAATATACGGTAAATATATTTTGTTCGAATTAGGATTATCTATAAATTCTTACAGATCTTTGTTGATCGAATCAGAATTTGTTTGATTTGTGCTGAGTTGCTGTGAGGAAGTTAATACCAATAGATTCTGAGTCCGTTTACATTGACCTATCCCATAACCCAGTGCAGGGTCGATGGGGCACTACATATGATTTCGTCATGGTTGTGTCAAGGGAAAGATAGCTTGGGTGAGCCCATCACTCTTCAGGCTGGTTTCGAATCAGAATTGTCCGTCTCCTAGAATGGTTGCCAACTATGGCTAGGGAAACATGTCTACCCTACTATTTACCCATAGCTGGGGTAAAAGAGATGGATTCATGCCTTTTCCAAAACGCATTAGTGCGAAGCGAATACTCAGCACACATGGCAGTGCAGTGTCGAGTTTGAAGTTTCTTGGATCAGCGGTTCTCGAGAAATCTATTAAAAATGAATAAAACATTCAGAACTAAATAAATTTAGATATTCTATATCTAAATTTGCAACACTGAAGAGAAGTAATCGAAATATTTCGTAGGCGTAGTTTAGTAAAATTATTTTACATGACAATTATTGCAGTTGCTCCACAGACCATTAAGTCAAGCCCTTTCCAAACATGAACGGAAACTGCTCTAGTAATTATAATAGCCCTAGCCTTTAAAACGGTTTTAAGCGATACAAGCCCACGAAGAGTTCTAGCTGATATCAATAATTGATTATAATAGCAAAAGTTGACGCATTGGACGCCGAAGGATATAAAATATTGAACGGCCGTTTGGTCCATGATATGGAAAAACTTTGCGGCTTTGTGCCTCGATGCCGTTGCTCTCGGACTGGCTTGCGGAATGCAATGCAATGTGCGCTCTGCAGATTTCATCAATGTTTCAGTGGTCGATTATGGGAGCCAAACAAAACTGACGCAATAACGATCGGCCGTTATTCACTCACAGAAATACATCCCAGTTTGTTTGGATGCTATTACATTTGCACCGGCTTGACATTATAGTTGACTTTCAACTCGAATATGTTGGTAGATCTATACGGAAAAACAGATTTTAAAACAGGCAAATAAATAAGGGATGTTTGAAAAGGAGAAATATTATATTGCGCTCCGAGCGTCTCTGTTTGGGCGTTAAAAATTGAATGTTTTTGTATCCGCCATTGTTGATGGTTTGACATCTGAGAATCTCAAGTTTTTTTCTCCGTTTTATTTCCTGCGTATTCATCTCTCACATACACTGCCTTTCTATTTTTGGAAACCGTCAACCAAAACTGTCAACATAGGTTTCTTCAGTTTTCAGTTGGGTCTGGTTGGATGGTACGTCCAGGCCGCACCAATGGAACTGGAGGGATGTACATTTATGCATTTACTCTTTATTATGTCTAGAAATAAACGTTTTTTAGTGGGTGTTCAATTTACAATGTAAATTTATGCTAAATATATCCCTTATACGGCAGTATTCACACTTTTATTTTTAAAATTTTGACTTTTTTGTGATTAGCACACGACAAAGGTAACTTAATCATTGCTCAGCCGTTTTTCCAATTTTGTAATTGGTCATGCTGCCAAAAGACGTTGGTTAAGTGACAGTTTCTATTGAGTGACTAACCAGAGCTATTTTTTAGTATATTCATCTCTCGCATTCTCTGCCTTTCGCTGTCTTTCTCTTTTCTTTTTCATGGTGTAACACTTTTTTTTCTTTCTTTCTCTTTTTCTATTTTTCATACAGTCTTCTTTTCTTTCGTCCTCTCTTGCATTATCAAACCCCTCTCCCCCTCTTCTCATCTATCTATATCTGTATTTTTACCCCTCTTCTCATCTATCTATATCTGTATTTTTCTCTCCCTCTATATCTTTATCCTCCTCTCCCCTGCCTCTCCCTCTGTTCATCCCTCTCCCAACTCTATCTATTTCTGTCCCTATATCTCCCCATTTCTCTCTTTTTCTCTGCCTCCCTCTCTTTATCTATATGTATCTCCTTGAAAATCCGTATCATTTCTTGTTTATGATACTAGGACAGTGCCCGTTCCAAAGGTGCATGTTTGGAAGGGACCGGACTTCATGGTGTGTGGAGCAGTCGTACGAAACTATGACTTTGAAATATTTCGGTTACTTCTCTTTAGTGTTTCCAATTTACATATTGTATATCTAAATTTAGATAATTCTAAAGAGAAGTAACCGAAAGAGAGGTAATTTATATAAACTATGAACAACGATCTATACTTTTTAATGTTTTATTTATTTTATTAGGTTTCTCGAGAACCGTTGATGAAACAAATTTTAAACTCGACACTGCACTGCCTTTTGTGCTGACTGATATACCTGGCGAATTCGTACAATGTACTGTTGTTGAGTAATTGCAGTGCATACACACCAACAGAGATTTATTCAATTGTAGTTTGATACCCTCATCAATCAAAATGTTATCCGTTATTCTAATCGATTAGTGGTTTCCTCCCTCTATCCGTCTCACACTCTTTCTTTAGGTTCTCTAAGTTCCATTTTGTCTCTCCCCCTCCCCCTCTCTCTATATATTTCTGTCTCTCTCTTATTTCTTTCTTTTTCGCTTTCCTTCTTTCTTCTGTGTTCTTCTTATTATGATCTTCCACTTTCTTTAATTCTCTTTTTATCTCTCTCTCTATCTCGCTCTCTCTCTAGCTCTCTCTCTATCTCGATTTCATGTATTATTCCCTCTATCTGTCTCACACGCACTCTTTATGTTCTCTAAGGTTCATCTACGCTTTATCTCTCACTCTCCCCTCTCTCTCTCTCTCTTATTTCTTCACAGTATCTCTTTCTCTCTTCTGTGTTCTTCTTATTATGATCTTCCAACTTTAACTCCCTTTAATTCTCTCTGTATCTCTCTCTTTATATCACTCTCTGTCTCTCTCTCTCTCTCTCTCTCGATTTCATTTCTCATTTCTTATTTCTCAGTTGATTATCTCTCACGTTCACCCCCATCTTATTTTCTTTTATTCTTAGCATATTACTCTCTCTTTTCAACCCTCCTCCACTCTCCAAATCCCTTTCTTTTTGATAATTGCAATTGATTACCCATCCCGGTTTGCCTCTAACCATTAGATCCTCTTTTATTCCAGTTTTCTCAGTACATATTTGATTTCCCTATTTTTCATGGATTCTAACTTTTCCGTTCGCATCTCAGTCTCCGTTGCCTCCAACTCGCTTCACTTGCCAACCAGTTTTGTTCTTGCACCAACAATTCTTTGCCAGTTCGATAAAGTTCTCGTTGATATTTCGACTTCCGTTTGCCGCCATCTTTTTATCACTTCCCACCATCTTTTATTATTGTCTTCTTTATATCAAACCACACCCCCACCTCCACCCCTACACACCATTCTTATAAATGGCTTTTCTTCTCTTCTTTCGTTTTACTTTGCAGATTTCTACCCTCAACAATTTATTTCAAGGCTTTTATTAGAAACCATCAACCAAAACTGTCACCAAAATTGTAAACATAGGTTTCTTTCAGTTTTTTAAGTTGGTCTGGATGCTAGCTGGATATGTATGTATATATGTATCAAACGTGCAGGCCGCAACAATGGAGCTAGAGGGCTGAACATTTAAACATTTCTCCTTGTCACATAGCAAGAATAAATGACAACAGATGGGGGAAAAGACTAGGAATAACTCTAAGAGATAGAAAAAGATCGATATGGATCAGAGGTAGGACTAGAGTGAAGGATATTATACAAATAATCAAGCAGCAAAAAGCGAGATGGGCTAGTCACCTAGCAAGAAGAGATAACAATAGATGGGGGGAAAATACTAATCGATTGGTGCCCATGGGACAATACACGCAGTAGGAAAAGACCAGACACAAACTGGAGGGACGAGATAGAAACGGTTGCCGGTAAGATGTGGCAGAGGTTAGCACAGAATAGGTCGTCATGGAAGGAGATGGGAAAAGCCTTTGTCCAGCTGTGGACTTATAACGGCTGATGGTAATGTCTAGAAGGAAACGTTTCTTTGGGTTTTTATGTTTCCTCTAAACATATCTTTAGTGAGGGGTTCGATTTACAATGTAAGTATATGCGAAATTGCTCCTTCAGTTTGTGACCAACAGCGTTCACGCTTGTTTGTTTTTTTTAATTCAGATTTTTTAGTGATCTCTGCCCAACAAAAGGTGAGAGAAGTAACTTATTCGTTGATCACCCGTTTTTTGCAATTTTTAATTGATCACCCCCAACACGGCATGCTGCTAAAAGACGTTGGTCCCGTGGCGGTTTATATCGAGTACTAACCGGACATGACTCTCTTTGTTCTTTTTTCTTTCCTTTTCAGATTTCTACCCTCAACAACTTATTTCGAGGCTTTTATTCTCATTTGTTTTTATTCGACTGGTGAACTTTTGTTTCGTATCCAACGATTTGGAAATGCGTTTAGAGATATTGATCAGGCTTTTGTTCTAGCTAGTTCTTACTGTCTAATTCCCCCTCTAGTCGGCCCTTCACCATCACTCTAACTCTTTCATTCTCTACTTTTCTCTTTCACTCATATATAGACACATATATATACATATAGATATATAAACAAAAATGTAAATCATATATAAGAAATCCGATATATGTTGTTGAAAATATTTAACTCGAGTGCTCGACATATGAAAAAGTTAATTCTTTAATTAACACTATCATCTGGAGCTAATATTCCATATTGAAACAAGTATGGTCGAAGCTGACCCGTTCGTTTCACTGCTTCTCGCTGCTTGTCAAGCCAGCAAATGGTCAATTCTTTTCTATTCTGACTGTGGGATCTCTCCCTTCCCTACCTTTGAGCTGGTCATTCCTTAGTTTTCACAGAAGGATTTACATCCTTCTTCCTCCTTTTTCTGCTTTAAGAAGAGTTGACCAGCTGAGAGAAGCAGCAAAACGAACGTTGACGAACGTAGTCAGCTGCGACCGTACTTGTTTCAATATGACGAAACAGCGCTGTCAGTGGATTTGACAATATATATTATGTATACGCTCCT
>VCCN01003666.1:1155831-1166988 GCA_006491835.1 Architeuthis dux
CGAGAGAGTGGAAGAGAGAGAGAGAGAGGGGAGACAGGTCCCAAGTTGATCTGTACCTCAGGCCCCTATTAAGTTTAATCCTTCCATTCCGAATGTTGAGTGGTTTAAAAAGTAACTTTCTTCCGCTTCTATCCTCTCTGCTATAAAACAACCATGCAATGAAGATAAACTACAGATATTCTGGGATTGATTATGATGTACTGTCATATATAATAAGAAGCCTTGATGTTCCAGAATCAGACTCTGTTCTTACTTCCTGGTGTATTTCTGTTATAAATGTCAATGATATGTAAGGCTTAGATTCAGTTTGGCGCAGTGGTAAGGTGTCTGCTCTGAGGTCAATTGATCGTGAGATTAAATCATGGAAAGTTAATGCAGATGTTATATATCTTATTACTCTTTGGTGAAGATTGTTCTTGTTACATAGGAAAGTAACGTTAACTCTAACTTTAATCTGTGGTCTGACAATAGAAAGAGATGGGTGTATACAGAGATAAAGAAACGAATCATTTAGACCCGCAAAGACATCTAAATATTCAATGCTACAATGAATGTCCAGTTAGTAAATAACTATCCAGTACTGAACATGAGAGAACAACGTTAGGTTCAGTAATGCATGGTACTTCGGTCATAACGCAAGTATTGCAGCAGTTCTGAATATTACAAATTCAATACTTTTGGTCTTTCGTTACTTGGAAGTAAAGAGAAACATCGGGAATGGTCTCTCGGTATTACATGTCTTAACAAAGATGGTAAGAATACACCTAATTGTAAATGGTTAAATCCTTATTTTTAAATACGTCGGAAGTATCCGAAGAATTAGAAAATATGTTAACCTATCTAAATAGGGAAAATAAAAAAGTGGGCTTAAAGATGAACAGAACAAAGACAAAAGTAATGTTCAACGATAAATCCCCAGAAACGTCATAAATACAGGTGAGATTCATCTACCTAGGGCAGGTAATAAAGCTAGTGAAAGACTATGTCTGCGAAATAAAACGACGCATAACGATAGGTTGGAAAGCATTTTGTATGAATAGAGACATTCTGAAGAGCACTTGTCAATGTGCCTAAAGCGTAAAGTATACAACGGCTGCAAAATACTAGCCATGGATGCGAAACATGGAGATTAACCAAACAAGCCGAAAACCAACTCAGAATAGCACAGAGAGCCATGGAAAGAGCAATGCTAGGGATAACCCTAAGAGATAGAAAAAGATCAACATGGATCAGGGGTAGGACTAGATTGAAGGATATTATACAACTAATTAAGCAGCGAAAAGTGGAGATGGGCCGGCCACCTAGCAAGAAGAGATGACAATAGATCGGGGGAAAAGACTAACCGATTGCTGATATGGGACAGTAAACGACGTAGGAAAACATCAGACACAAGATGGAGGGACGAGATAGAAAGGTTTGCCGGTAAGACTTGGCAGAGGTTAGCACAAGATAGGTCGTCATGGAAGGAGATGGGAAAGGCCTGTGTCCAGCAGTGGACCTATAACGGCTGATGATGATGATGATGATGATATTTAAACACCTTTTCGATGAAATGTACACAATAATAATTTCTTAAGCAACCTAACACGACATTTTAAACTTCTTCACATTATTTTTTAAAGATTGTAGATTGATATCCTTGTGTAGCGTGTGCTCAAGTGCAAAGCATGTGTATGCTTGTTATGTGCATGTGTGTGTCTGCGTGCGTACTTTTGTAAGTGTACATGATTGTGTGTGTGTATGCATGTGTGTGGTGCGTATGAGTGCATGTTTGGTTCTTTTGTAGTGCGTGCTTTTGTTTTGTGGGTGAATGTGTGAGTATACAGCGAGTGTGCGCGTGTTTGGTGCATACCTGTGTTTGTGCATTTGTGTGTGTGCGTTGCTGTGTGTGTGTGTGTGTGCGCGTGCGCATGTGTGTGCGTGCGCATGTGTGTGTGTGTTTACGATCGCATATGCGTGTGAGATTCCGACACCAGCAGCTGCTCCAACCTTATATATATATTTGCTCATTTCATTCTGTTCTTACTATTACTCATTTGATGTAGACCTAAATATTCAAAGATAACGCAAGCTGTGGACAGCGATTCACTTCAAATACAGATTTTCCTCGCTATACAAAAGTAGAGCATTCCTGTAAAAGACATTTTGGAAGCCGAAATGGCGTAAAGCGAAGAAGCATATACCATTACTTTATATGGGGACATTTCTAAGCGTTCCCAGACACATACACGTGTGATGATGGTATGTTAGGCTGAGTCGTTGGATGTTGGAATGACGGGAGGTACGGAAGACTACGGAAAAGGGTGCGCGCTGCTTCTATAACGACTTGCTACGCAACACACCATTTTGCTATTTCCACCTTATTACTTAGAAGCGAAAAAGTGGTGTAAAGTAGACTATTGAAAGCAGGAGAATACCTGTGCATGCTAGTGTATTACGTAAAGAGATAGTTTCCCCTTTTGTTGTGAACAATGCGTAGGTGCTCTGATGCAGGAGAAGATCGGGAAATTCGGTTCTTTAGAAAACAATGAAAACAAAGAACAGGTCTGCTTAGTCACTCAATAGAAACCGTCACGTGACCAACGTCTTTTGGCAGCATGCCGTGTTGGGAGGTGATCAATTAAAAAATTGAAAAAAATGGGTGATCAATGAAAAAGGTTACTTCTCTTGCCTTTCGTTGGATCACTAAAAAGTCCGAATTTTCAAAAAAACAAGCGTGAACGCAGCCGGACACAAATTAAGGACCGATTCAGCAGTAACTTACTCTGTCGATTGAAAAACTAAAACTAAAAAACCCAGTTTTGACGGGAATTTAAAAAAAAGGATTTTTCTAGACATAATAAGAAGTAAAATTTAAAATAATCAGCCCTTTAGCTCCGATGGTGAAACCTTTACGGGTGATAGATAGATAGCCAGTCAACCAGAAAGACTCACTTAAACACTGAAGACACCTATGATGAAAGTTTTGGTTGACAGTTTCTAATTCAAGTACTCAGTCCTGTTTATTGAAATGGGATTGATCATCTAGTTATTCAGATCGGTGGTTTTTAACCTTTTTTTGTCCATGCACCCTTTTCAACAAATTTCCGAATGTCAATTGTATTGATATTTTCTATAGTTTTGAGAAGGGTCACCCTTCTCAAAACTATAGAAAATAACAGTTTTTCAGACTATTGAACTCCTACCTGTTGTGTATGTTCTAAACACGACGTTTCGGCCGATCCTTTCTACGTCCTTCTTCAGGTGTACCGTCCGAATGTAATGCTGGTAAACACAATTTGTTCCTCTCCAATAGCAGCAACGCTTACAACGCAGGATTGTTTCCTTTTCCTGTTAGGACAAGATTTCCATACCTTGTCCCTGTTGAGTAGCGGAAGCCACATTGAGTTGTACTCCGCACTGATCTGACATACACTCAGCAGGAAAAAGATCCTGTTTACCACCATTACATTCGGTTAGTACAGCCGAGGAAGACCATAGAATGGATCGGCCGAAACATCGTGTTAACAACACAAACAACACGTAGGAGTTCAATAGTCCGAGAAACTGTTTGAATTAGATTGTTCTTTTTAAAAGAAGTAATTTAACTATACGAGCACTGCCAAAGAATCTATATTCTGGTCCCTATCCCAACACCTGAAACCCTAAAACTGCCCCGAGGGTAGTACATTCACTTTTCGCTGTTGCGAAACAATGTGAAAAGCGAAAATAGTGTTCAGCGTTTGTTTTAAAGCAAGCCGTTGTAGAGGTAGCGCTTACCCCATCCTCTCTCTCCTACATCCCAGTCTACTGAACAATCCCCACCTCCACCTCCGACAACTCAGCATAATATTATCACCATTCTGGGGTATGGGAACCCTACAAAAATTCTATATAAATTAATGCATCTTCCCGTTACGCCATTTTGGCTTACAGAATCTTTTTTGTGGAACGCGGATATTGAGGGAGAATATATATTCAAACAATGACCATTCAGTTGTAGAAATATTTAGAATGTGTCCGTTTGTTCTGTTATTCGTCCCACAATGTTTTAAATCAATCTAAACTTCAGACAATATAAAGGTCTAAAATTGCTGATCAAACACATCTTGCGAGCTGTGTGTGTCAAACTGCCAGTGCAATGATTTCATCTGTTTGATTGATACGTCTGTATGTGTGCATGCTTTTGTGTGTGTAGCGTGTGTGTGGTCGTGTTTGGTGGTTTCGTGGTGCGTGCTTTTGTTCTGAGGATGAGTGTATGTGTCTTTGGTACATACGTGTGGGGGGCCGTACGTGGGTGTGAGATATCAACTTGCCTTCGATTCTGATACCAGCTGCTGTAAATATTGTAGACCTCATATATATTAGCTCAGGTCTTCCCTGTCTTAATAGTTCCCACCTGCTGTAGACTTCACCATTCAAAGATAACTTACGATGCGAAGAGCGACTCATTCCGAATAATATCAATATATTGCACGAAAAATGATCTTTTGTTCCCCTTCCGAAACTCTTCAAGTTTATGGACAGATGCGCTGAGGCAAGAGATGGACGTAAAAAACGAAAGATTCGAGGACACCAACTCCCCAATTAATGTCGTTTCGTTATAACGTGGTTGAGAAAAAAAAACTATAAATGTACGATAATGTAAAATATTGTTGGTGGAAATGCGAATTAAGTGATTTTTCTAACTCGGCATACGTTAGTAGCAAACATTCCTACACTACAATAAATAAAATAACCCCCTATTTATATAATTGTGCCTATGGTAAAATCGGTTTCACTTAACGTTGTTTCAGTTAAAGTCGTGGTTTTCAGGAAACTAATCGGGGGGTGTACTTGGATATGTGTATTGAAATATGAATGTACCTTTCAATCTTCTAGACGACAAATGAGAAGCGAGGACTTATATAGGTTTTCTTCGCTTTTTGAACGTTCACTTTACGCCACCTTTTCGTTTTTACGAAAAAAGGCAAAACCCGAAAATAGCGTTCAGCGTTTGTTTTGCAGCAAGCCGTGATAGAGAAAGCGCGCGTCCTCTCCCTCTCTCTCCCCTACACCCCAGTCTCCTGAAACTCCAACTACCTCAACCTCTGTCGACTCAGCCAAACATGTCATCATCACCATGTTGGTGTGTCAGAACGCGCAAAAACCCTTACCATATAAATTCATGGAAATTGCTTCTTCACGCTACGCCGTTTCAGATCACGAAAAGTTGTATATGAGAATACCTTATTTTCGGATAGCGTAAAAACCTGTACTACAATTTGATTTACCAATCCATTTGTTGATTTGATTGATTTATTTTCACGTATTCACTTATGGCTACTTTTGGCAGCTGTTCACCCTTTTCTTTGTCAACAAGATCATTAGTATTGTTCACTATTTAAAGTAGGTGTCTTTTTGTCAGACTCCTACTCTGCAGTTGACTTTATTTTCACCGGTTAACAACAATGATAACAACCCTCACCAAAAATCTAGAACCATCCAAGGCTACTGCAGAGGCTGAAATTTAGCATGCAACCTTATTTCAACCCCACTAGAGGTTTTATTCTTGAAAATTCAACCTAGTGACTGAATAGTTGCGTTTTCTTATCTATGGATGCGTCACGTGTACAGCCCTAACCGTTCATCGTAGAAACTGTGCACGCACACACTCCTCAATGAGTTGGAGAATCGTTTCTGTTGTTTTCTTTAAAATTCGGCTCACAGGCTGAAATAGTTGCATTTTCTATCTGTGTCACGTTTACAGGCCGCACCAATGGAATCAATGTGAAGTTTGAAACTGAGGCAGCCAGTCTTGTTGTTTCATTCACAAGTATACCTCTGTGTCGATTAAGGCAGATTTCGTAACGCAAGTTTTCAATCTAAGTGTCACATAGATTAACACTATAAATTTACTTAAGTACCGTATTTGTTGGTATAAAGGACCCCCTTATTTCAGTAGTGAATATTAATCAAAGAAAAACTCATTTTCATGATTTCTTCTCATTTATCACACTGTTTTCTTTAATTACTTCCCAACTGCTGGCCAATGTGGGGCTGGACAACAAAGGTCACATTTACCTTCTGAGCCATATTTTGTGAAAATAGGGGTTTTATATGCTGTCAAAGATGTTAAATCTTTATGTTTGTATATAGTCAAACGATAATCATTCAGTTGTATATAGATTTAGAACGTGTTCATTTGAAGTGTTATTTGTCACAAACTGTTTTAAATCAATCTAAACCTGAGACAATAGGTATACTATTTCTGACAAACACATCGTCCAAGGTGTTGGTGTCAAGTTGCCAATTAAAGATATATCAATTGCTGGTTGATTGGGGAGATAATTGGTTCTATTCATAATCTTGGCTCCTTCCATAAATGTTATCAGACACAATAAATTAATTTCTTGTGACAATAATTGTGTAAACATTATATCCGAGGCAAAAATCCAATATTTCCTCCCTGAGTGCCAACATTCAAATTGGAAAAGCTTGAGTTGAGGGAAGAGTTTGAGTTTCCTGGTGACTAAGATACGTATTTCGCTGCAGTGCACCATGTCAGTGTTCAGGTCTTGTCAAAGAAACACGGGGGCTTTTTCGTTAGACCCCATCAAAAGCTAACATCTTTAATTTTAAAGTACGGAAGACTGAAAAGAAAACAAAGATTAATTTACATTTTCTTTTTCTTGCCAAAAAAGACCTGGGTCTGTATTGTTAGTCCCCATGAAAACGCGGACTCCAACTCTAAGCCCAACCTTAACCCCTGACCCTAACGAAATACACTTAATATATCAATGCCTACTGCTTATGAAAGGTTGAGTGGTTGTCGTGAAAAAGAAAACGAAACTTGATTTCTTTTTCTTCTAGGCTTCCATACGTTAAAATATGGACGTTAGCTTGTAATGGAGATTAATGAAAGATCCCGAAAACATTTTCCATTGATGATTTTCCATGCATGCAGTCTCTCCCAAATCGGAATATTGATGCAACAAAGCCTTTCCGCCATTCTTCCAGTCATTACATCGATGTGCATATAAAATCTCAAATACCTGTTTAGTTGGTTGGTCGGTTGGTTCTATGTATGTCATTGTGGGATTGGACAATTAGCTTTTGTCCTCCATTGTATATTAGAGGACAAGAGAAGGGACTTAGCAGTGCCTACCCTCTCTACAAGTAATAGGTGACAGATCTAGCGTTATGATATCGAACAATTTTGCATTCTTATTGTGGAGTCATGTTGGTGATAGAACTGTCTTCTATGAGAGATCTGTCGTTTCCGTCGAGAACATTCACTGAATAACTTCTATGGGTATAGATAATGCCGAGAAAAACGGATTATGCACCTATGTAGCAATATGAGCCAGGTAGATAGATAGATAGATAGATAGAATAGGTTTAAATGCGTATATACAAAATTGTGCAGTGTATATACAATGCGATTGTTGGTTCAGAAATTAGGATAAGGGCTATATTTCCAAATGATAAACAAAATCAATTGTTTTATTTGGCTGAAATTGAAAAGTAAGGAATGTTATAAAAATGTGGGTTTTGTTTTGTTAAAATAACAAACAAAAGAATTCCAGATTGAATCCCGATTATGTAGAATAATTTACAATAACAAAACAATGTCGACTGATCCGGCTAAAGAATTTGCTGACGCAAGCAATACTGATGTAATGTTTTAACGTCAAGAAAAGATGACATGTTAAAAATGGGCAAACCGATAAATAGAGGTGAAAACCCAGAGAGTAGAACAAAGAAGCGTGTGAGTCCCGGGCCAGCTGTCCAAGGCTGGGACTTGTGTCCGCGGCCAGTCACCCCTCCAGTATTTCTGGAACTCAGTATGTCTAGAACTGCCCAGCCTTTTGACTTGAAGTGTACAAATATGAGATAGATGCTACTTGGAGAGTTTGGGAATACAGACACTGTAGCAATTGTGTGTGTTGACAGTTTGACATTGTTTGACAATTCAAAATTCCACAATATTCTGGATGAGAACTTTAACCTACAAAGAGTGTTATGTTTCTTACAGTGCAGATTCACAGAGCGCGCTACGAGTAGAGTAGAATATAAATGAACGTCCAGTTGCCCTAATGGAATACAGATGCTAACACGTCGTAACACAATTAGCACCACTCTTGTTTTATGCATCAACCAGGAGACCCTTATTCCAAAATACAAATAGTTGTCAGAGTAAAAATAAAACGTAGTTGTGGGGAGAGAAAGTTTGGTCAATATTTTCCTTTGCATAGGCGTATGGGCTTGGAGCAGGAGGGCAAATACCTCCCTACCAAATTCGGCCAAAACATTCTAAAATCTCTGGAAAATCAGTGTAATTTGGGCAAAACTGTGTAACGTTTTGGGCAAATCGAGCTCTTTTCCCCCTTTAACGAATTCCCATACGCCTATGTCTGTATGTGCGTGTGACAATTACGACGTTGTTTTATGGTTTTGGGAAAAGCTCACTCCCGGGTGAACAACAGCTTATCACTGGGTTTCTCAAAATGTGGCTCTCTGACATCCATACATAAATGACACCATTTATCTCCCGTCAGTCAGTGTCAATTACTTTTAAGATTACGTTATCGGCTACACAGCTAACCCGGCACCACAAAAACTCATGTCTACGCTTTATCTTTGAACGTACCAGGCACATACATGTCTTGATATTAATAACGCTTACCTTGACCCATGACTATTGATCATACCATGTTTCTGATTCCCATTGCATTTCTATAGTAAAACTATTACCAATGCGTTTACATTATACATATAATAACACGATACTGTATAATAAATATGATTAAAGCGAATCTAAGGAGTTGTGTAGTAGTTGTAAAGTCAGTGGATAGCGATATGAAATGCTGAAACTTGCCTACGTATAACATATATATATATATATTTGTGGGAATCAATGTTAATGGTTGTTGTAATGACAAGCGTTACTGCTGGTTTCATATATAGATTTCCATGATGAACCGGGTCATAACTAAGGTCTACGAGGATATTAATGCATAAGTGTATCATACATCCAATAATTTGTCAAAGGCGAATTTAGTCATTTTAATTTTAGAATAGCACGAGCAACTCTCAAATTGAATGATTTTTTGCCTCGAGTGGCTTCATTAGTGGTTAACCAAGGAGGCGACATTCACAAAATATTTAGACATCCTGAACCTTTTAAACCGTTTCAAGTTGACTCTAATGAAATAACTAAAAGAATTCAGGAATATCTTGGGTGAGAGGGGTAAAATGGAATTATTAGAATATCAGCATATATGTGTTAATTTGGTTTTAGGCGTCACCTGTGTTTTTGGTATGGGAAGGTGGTAGAGGTTCAAATATTAGTGATGGTAGAGTCCATTACATGGACTAGCTATTGCCCTCTGTGGATTCGGTTGGACCGCATATTTGCAATCACACACAAGACTCAAAGAAGACATAAGCAAGGTCAATGACCCCCCCTTTTCTTTTTTTTAATATATATACATATATGTTTTATTTATTTAGTATTTTTTAATTTTATTTTTATTTTATTAGACCGATATATTTTTGTTGTTGTTTTTATATTTTATATATATATATTTTAAATATCATGATACTGCCCTAAAGCAGGAGAATAAACTAAATATAAGATTTAAAACTTGAGGGAGGTTGTGCTTGATCAGCACTGCTGGGGAACCATGGTAAGATGACTGTTTTGTTTTAAATCCCCGAAACAGTCCCATAGCAACAACTGATCCCTACAAGAAATTGATTATATCTATAATATAAGATATAATTATAGGTAAAACCTAAATCCAAGAGAAACTAATGATCATTAACAAAATATATTCGTTTACAACATCATCATCAGCAGACCTTTTATGTTCACTACTGGACAAAGGCCTTTCCCATCTCCTTCCATGACGACCTTGATTGTGCAAACTTCTGCCATGTCTTACCGGCAAATATTTATATCTTATCCTTCCATCTTGTGTCTGGTGTTTTCCTACTCCGTTTACTGTCCCATGAGCACCAATCGGTTAGTCTTTTGCTACATGCATTATCGTTTCTTCTTGCTAGGTGACCAGCACATCCCCACTGTTGTTGCTTAATTATTATTATATCTTTCACTCTAGTCCTCCGTCGTATCAATGTTGATCTTTGTCTATCTCTTAGAGTTATCCCTAGTATTGTTCTTTCCATGGCTCTCCGTACGATTCAAAGTTGGTTCTCAGTTCGCTATGTTAGTTTCCATGTTTACAACATAGTAATCTAATATATATGAACAGTATTGTTTCAACAGGAATAGAATTATTTTCTATTCAATTTAAAACTATGTAATACATGAGAAAGATATGTTCGTACCAAAGAGGGTTCATTAGGCAGCCAAACACCTGTGTAATAATAGTAATTAAGCAGCTGGAACAGCCATTATAAGCAGTTAAACCCCGTTGAAAAAAAAAGATGTCACGTAGTTACAGCTGGTGTTAAAATATATTTTAAGCAACTAATCACCGTCTAAAATGTATTTCAAACGCCCACAGACCGTCTAAGCATCCGCTTTAACCATATTAATCAGGTACTTATTTTCAGAATTAAACAATAAAAATGTGTTTTGATTTTTCGTTTTCTCCCGATTTCTTTACTATTTCCTGGCCGGATGCCAAGTGGACATGAATCATACGTTCAGATCTGCCAATATATGTGTGCGTATGTGGTTTCTTGTCTAGTTCTGCGTGTTCAAAACGTTTTGTGAGTGAAGAGCCAAGCGGAGGAGATGCCCCCATCCCTTTGGGGAATAACCATGTCGAATTGTTATAAATAGTGAATACTTATTAGGTATCAAAAAAGCCTTAGAAGTAAACATCAGCCGATCAATACAGGACACATGTTACGTCCCAGACAGACTTCCGAATCTTTTACAGATGACTGCAGAGCACAAATCTTAATTAAAGTGAACGACCTTCCAATCTTGAAAACAGACAAAAATAGAAGGCAAAACCAGTGAAAATGGTATATGTTGTTATTGTTGAACATTACTTTTGTTTTTGTTCTGTACATAGACATATCACTTGCATTCCCAGAAGTTTGACGAACAAAGGAAAAGGTGAATGAACAGTTGGACAAACTACGCTACTGTTAATATTTGACCTATTTAGACAATGGTAGCATTGTCAAACTACTACTGCTACCACTACTACTACTACT
>VCCN01003666.1:1172327-1191480 GCA_006491835.1 Architeuthis dux
AATCAAAGAAATAATAATAATAATAATAATAATAATACCATCCACCAAATATACTAAATGTATAAGTAAAAGAATATCAAATAATTCACAGAATACATCAACATTCAACAATATAAAACAACAATAAAATATAGCCCTAAAAAGAGTAGCTTTAAAAATAAGATACACCCCTAAAATCAACAAAAATAATAAAAATAAAATGAACATGAATATAATATGGTTTAATTCGCCATATACTAAAAATACATCAACAAATATAGGAAAATATTCCTTAAACGAATAAACAATGATTCTCCTCAAACAAATATACTACATCCTATATTCAACAGAAACAAAGTAAAGGTTAGTTATCCATGCACAGATAACATAGAACAAATAATTTAAAAAAACATAATAATAATAAAACCAACATAACCCATGCAACTGCCGAAACAAACAAAAATGCCTAACAAATAATTGTATATACAAAGAAATTGTAGCTGCTTAAAACAACAAAACTGATGAAAAAAATATATACATAGAAAAATCATCATTAAAATATCAAAGAAACCTACTTAACAACCTTCACAGGAGGAGTAACAACATACTTCGAAGCCTCACTTCCATACAACGGACTGAAAGTAAAGGTCAAGTTTACTATACAGTTACATTGTAAATATAATCCCCCTCGTAAAACCTTAAATAAACATTTTTTTCTAAAAGCTAACAACTTCTAGGAAGATTGTTAGGGTCTAACGGATTAAAAGCACCAACAACAGAGCAGTTAGTAATTATAGAAATGAACTAGAAAACACCCAGAGAGCGCATACCTTTGACAACGTTTGTCGCTACTGTGTTATTACATCCGAAAGGCCGAAAAATAGTTCACTTCCGAAACGTTAGCACAATCGAAGTAATTCCTGAATCTGTTTCAAAGTTTAATCAATTATTCCTTGGCCCACGGCCCAATCTTCCACAAAATGCCATATAAATTCATTGAGAACTCTGGGAGACATTGTGTGGACAAACAAACAAGCAAGAAAGAACCAGACAGACAGATAAACGTGGGTGAATAAATAACCTCTTTCCAACTTGGTTGGCAGAGATAACAATGCGTCAATAAGCATCAGTATTGATCGAATTTCTAAATGTTTGTTTACTTATATAAGGGGCTTCGAACTTAGACCCATAAATATACAATTATGGAAAGAAAAATCTCAAGAAGCGTTAGACGACAAAAGGTTGGTTTTTTTTAAAATTAGGAAGCACCCAGAGAGCGCATATCTCTGCGAACGCCATTGTCATACAAAATCCAAATGATCCCCACCCCAAATGTAATCAATTGCTCTTTGGCACATGGTCCACCATTTCACAAAATGGAAATTGAAATTCATTGAGAACTTTTGGGAATATTGCGTGGACAAACACTAAAACAAACATGAATGAATACATTACATCTGACTAACCTCGTTGGCAGATGTATTAACAAAAACACGACAAGAAACCAAGAGCATTCACAGTTCTGACTGTATTGAAATGTTAACTTTCTTACTACTGAGTACCGAATGACTTGCCTAAGAATGACATTATTTCCTGTTTGTTCATCCAAAAAAGACGAAAACATTTCTGATGTACGTTTTGAATAAACTAAATTAGCTCGTTAGACGATCCTCGTAATGGAAATGAGTAATGGCTTATTCTTTAAGATCTTTTTGAATCGCTAATCCACGCTGGCTGTACATCCTGAATTTGAGATACCCTCAAGGATAATATCGTAACTGAAAAGTGAAATAATGAACCTCTATGCCACCAGAGTGTGTGTAATCTCTGTATTGTGTACTGCGGCCATATTTCTCTTGTCTTCAGACAGATCATCACTTACGGCGTTCCGTCAGAGCTTTACAATGGATGTAATGAGCTTCATTCCCAACGTTCATATTAATGTGTATTCACGTGGAACGTGAAAAGAACATCAAGTAACAAACATTGTGTATTTCACTAGTACATCAGCTATCCCTCACTTTCCGAAAGTTTGCTTTACGCTCAAAGTTTTCCCCATATAATTGAATAGTATTTGCTTCTTCGCTTTACGCCTTTTCGGCTAACAAAAGGATTTAATAGAAATGGATAGCGGGCGGACCTGTACAAATGACGAAAAGCGAAAATACCGTTCAGCGTTTGTTTTGCAGGGAGCCTTCATAGAGGCAGTACACACCCCTTTCCTCTTTCTCCTGAACTTCCGATGACTTGTTGTGGTCTGGGAACGCTGTGAAATGTTTCTCATATAAATGTACTGTAATATCTTCTTCGCTTTATGTCATGTTGGCTTATGAAAAGTTTTTATAGGGTCACTCTACTTTCGGATAGAAGGGGGACACTCTCTGTACTGAAAAATAAAATATACATGGATTTATATTTGCAAAATTACTTGTGTAAAATTTGTCTCGGATATGAACAGACTGACATAGATATATAGATAGATAGATATATGAATAGATAGATAGATATGACCGATTGCATTAGTGATATGGTTAACAAGTTCGTCTCACATACCAATATGCTACTATAGTGAGCTCGTTTTTCACTGTGTGTCTCACCACTGTAGCTTTGTGTTAGTGTAAATTGAGATTAGTAAATTACTTATAGGGCACCTAACGTAGAACTATGCTAAGCAAAATCATCTCACCTTACAATCCACTAGTGTAGTGAGCTCGATCTTCACTAGGTACCAGGCTATGGTGGCCCTGTGCCAGACTAAGAAATCGTGGCAAATGCCTCATTACTCTAGCCGCTTGTGAGATTAAGCTAAACTCTTGAAAAAAGTATAATGACTTGCCTCTGTCAATGTCGACAATGGGTGTAGCAGCGTTTTACTATTATACTGCTTGACGGTAAGGTAGTTATGGTTGAGTGGTTAATAAAGGAAGATACTAATAGTCCAAGTTGGCCGAATGAACGACTACACACAAACATTTATGTGAACCCTATTGAGCATTGCCTAGTGGATAGAAGCGGTGCAAAATATTCATTTCTGTTCCATAAGAGTGTCGTGTTCTATCCTTAGATCGAGTAGTGCTGAAATATACACCGTCTCATGGAAGAGGAAGATCAAGCATCATTTGTCTTTGAATGATATGGAAGGTGCTGTTCGAAGCTTTTGTTCCGGTCTTCTGATCCCACCCTCGGTCATTCGTGGCCGGGGTGCATATATAAGATTCAGTCCGGAGGGGGCCAATTCCTCTAGGCTGCGCCTCCCCATTCCACTAAGAGGGGTGGGCTCAGGACATTCCCTGATGCTTGTGGCGTTCCCAAAAGGGCAAGGTCGATGTGGCTGGACAATTGTATCCCTATACACGCTTACGCACGAAGAGCCCTACATGACCTTCTGTCACATTTTTCCCTCGTGGGGAAGCGAATAAATCTCTATTCGAATCTATTGGAAAAGCAACCGAATGTGACAGACACCTGATTAAGGCTGAAGGATGTATTGGCCAAACACTGTGACAAGAAATTGATCCGAAAGCTGCATTGTATATTCACAACAGCCCCTCGTCTCAGAAATGCAATACATGTGATTTGGCCACAAGAAGCCGAGAGCGAGCGAATAGATATTCACTAAGTTATTCGTAGCGTAGATTTTTCTCCGCGGTAATTTAATAAGGATGTCACTGAAAAGTAGGTAAGGATATATTCAGAAGGCAAGTTTGCAGTAGTGTTGACTTTTTAGAGATCGAGGTGCTGTCATCACAGAATGGGTTTGGGAAGGAGTAACAAACTGAAACCTTTTTAGCCGATGACAAAAGCCGTACGTCAACCTCTGCCTTGGTAGGATTGATTTCATTAGAAGGCCGACCTCTGTGGCTGATTGAATTAGACATTCATCTAAATTCATGAGTGCCATTCTATGTTTATTCTGGTACAGCTCGACGGTGTGAGAAATATTTGTTTTCACTTCTCGACTCCCAGAATTAAAAATATGTAAATAGAACTTTCAATAGATATAGATATGTACCAGGATTAATTCGGTACACCGTAGAGTCAAATGGTAGGAATAGGATATAGCAAGATTGTGCTGCGTCAGTCTTCCGTGTTGGGGAGAATTGTTTGCCTTCATGAACAATGTAAAAAGAAATGTCTGCCAGAATAATTGAATTGCAGGTATCCCAGCTCTCATTACGAACTGATCGTGAAATGGGGTATGTGTTATCGTTTGTAGAGAGAAAAGGAATCTTGGAAACAAGTGGAACTGATAGACATAAAACAACGTTAGAGAAGAATACGACTAAAGGATTATAAGTGTTCTACAAGCCATTGTAGATAAAAGCTCTGGTAATGTTCGCCTGAGTTAGAGGGAAGTTGTGAGTTCAATATTTGGATCAGGTCGTCCACCAGCTCAGTAGAGAGACAGATCGGTATCAGAAGTAAGACTTGACTGCTACGAGTTTTGAAATTCAATAACAAGAATACCAGACGCGACAGGTAAAAGAATACCAACAAGGTACAATGCTGTTCGAATTATTATGCACACCTCACATTGTTTATGAGTTTATGAAATAATTGTTAATATATTTTAAATAAATTCTTGTAGACATTAATTTCTTCATGCTTTTATTTCACTGTGTATGACGTAAATAAATTTTAATGAGCCTTGATTTGCTTCTATTTTGATTTTAATAACTAGAAATCTTTAAAGAGTAATAAAAACTTGCAAGTGTGCACAATAATTTGCAGAGGACTCTCACTTCGCGAATCAAATAAAGGGTTCCATTCGACATCCACAGAATGTTACTTAATCCAACAGATACCTGAGAAAGGCCGATAAGCACATCAGCCAAAACAGTATGATAAAGACAACCACGATGAGGAGACGGGTTCGAATGAATCAATGTATAATAGTAAAAGCGGCTTGTTTCCAAATCTCTTTGGAGAATGACATTTCTGTTCGGCTTTTTCCAGGCGCTGATTTCCAAGGAATAAAGAAGGAAGACCGTTTCCAATTAGACGATTGGTGAAGCACAATTATTCTCTATCTAACCCCCTCCTCGGTAACATTTGATCTTGTACGGTGCTCGGTTAAGCCTAGTAAATATCAATTAGAGTAATAGGTATTTCGTGTCATGTATACACGTGGTAATTGTATTTTTTCATTAGTGTTTCATGTGATATAAGAATACCAACAATATCTTTGATTAACTAGAAAGCACTCAGAGAGCGCATACCTCTGCAAAACATGATACATTAACTGAAAATTTAATCGAAATCAGTTCACATATAGCTACGGTGCAGGGGAGGTAATTGTACGCTACAAATGTTGAATTGTTTGGACTATTGTCTTAATATATGGAAAGAATATCTCTCAAACGGAAAAAAACAACTACTGGATTCGCTCAAAAATGTAATCAATTCATACTTGTCCCGTGGTTCACACGTCCATGCAATTGAAATGCATTAATAACTATTGGAGATATTGAGTGGACAAACAGACACGAGTGAATACATATATTTCTTCAAACTTCGTTGGCAGAGGTAAATAATTTCCATTGCAATATTGAATCACTGAATAAATAAACTAATTAACAGTATTGTCGGTAAAGATCTATATCCGTTAAGCAAGTCGAAAAAATAGAAACAATTTTTATCTACATCCGTTAACCAAATCAAAAATAAATAGAAACAATTTTTGGTAAATATCTACATCCGTTAACAAAATCAAAAATAAATAGAAAGAATGTTTGGTAAAGGTCTACATCCGTTAACCAAGTCGAAAACAAATAGAAAGTATTTTGTTTCGCCAGTAATCTTTTGTGCTTTTAATGCGTTAGATCCTAACAATCATCCTAGAAATGCTTTTTTAAAGTTTTTACGAGGGGATTCTATTTACAATGTAACTGTATGATAAACGGGACTGTTACTTTCCATCCGTTGTATTGAAGAGTGGCTTCGAAGTATTCGGTTACTTCCCTTATGAGAATTCTTTGATATGTTAATGACCTTAATGAAAGCACAGACAAATCGTCATTAAACTATCAAAGAAACCTACTTAACACACTTCACAAGGAAGTAACAACATGCTTCGAAGCTTCACTTCCATACAACACACTGAAAGTAACGGTCCAGTTTACCATGCAGTTACATTGTAAATAGACCCCCCCCCCCTCGTAAAAACTTAAAATACATTTTCTTTCTAAAAATTAACGGATTAAAAGCACAAGAAATTACTGGCGAAATAAATTGTTTCCATTTTTTTCAACTTGGTTAACGGACGTAGATCTTTAGCGGATTTGTTTTTCGAACCATTATCCCATGTTTGTTGTTTGTATTCCAACTTTCCAGTGTGGCGTGTTCTAGTGTTCCTTTCACGAAACCTTCAAAACATTGTTCTAACAGAAACATCATAGTTTACTCGCGCTACGAATATAATCTTTTTTTTAAATTAAAATTATAAGTACTAGGGCAGTGCCCGTTCCAAAGGTGCATGTTTGGAAGGGCAGGACTTTATGTTGTGTGGAGCAGCCTGCCATAATTGTCATGTAAAATAATTGTCCGACCTTCGTGCGAAACTACTGTTACGTAACGGTCAGTGAGAGCCGAAATTAAGTCTAAATTAAAGCCCAATGCTTTGATTAAGTTAAAAAGCCGCAGTGGCAATTTAATTAAAGACCGGAAAGTATCTCACGGTCGGAAAAAGAATATTTCTTTCCCAGGCCGCTTGGGGTCATAGGTGAATGTGTAGGCGCCGGTTTGGGCCAAAACGGAATTTAGAAGTTAGGATATCGTAATGAATAACGCTGTGTTTGCTCAGATGGATGTAGTTAAACACATTAACGATTTTCAAAGACGATGAGGAGACTCTTAGTTACGACCGCCCGCCGGGTTTGAAACGACGTGAAATTGCGATAGTATCTCCGTGATTAATCACCGGATATTTTGGAAAAGGGTGTGTAAGTATCAAAAGAAGGCGTGGCTAAATCCACCGATAAGTTTAAATGGGGAACAGTTTAAGAAGCAGCAGAAGCAGCCAGAATCAGTCATAGAAAGGCGGTAAGTCTTGAGGCGTGGCCTTTTGGGGTCCGGCGTCAAGCATCCGTGTCAGGACGTTATGATGATTTCATTAGTCTCACTCTCTCCCTCTCTCTTGGCGCTCCAGATTAACAGATATACAGGGACCTGCAGCAGTTATCCCTCTTTCTCTCTCTTCCTCTTAACGCAAAACCAGTCGGCTCCGTGTTTTGATTGCTACTATATCGATACTATGTTTTTGCGTGAGTAAAAGGACTTCTTGTTTCAATCGGCGTTTGTCATTTCTGTCAATATGCGAGTCTCGTACCCACCAAGATTGCATGCTGTTTGTTCTCCCCCATTGGACCACCAACATTACGCAACATGCGCTGTTGATTTAGTCGCCGATTCCTATGCGTCGGCATCTTCCCGAAAGCGATCGTAAAATGATGCCACACGAACGTGCAACTGAGATGTCCACGTACGGTAGGTGCAGAATGTGCATGACTATGCTACACGACGGCTTCGATATATTTCGGTTACTTATCTTCGGTGTTGCCAATTTAGAAATGTTATATCTGAATTTAGATAATTCTAAAAAGCCAAGTCAAAAGTCAAGGGAGATTATAGAAACCATATAGAAAGATCTGTAATCTGTAATTCCTTTTATTTATTTGTATTAGATTTCATGAGAACCGCTTATTCAAACAACTTAAAACCCGACACTTCACTGCCTTGTGTGCTGACTAATATATCTGATGGATGTCAACTTCGTACACCTTCCAGTTGTCTAGTTATCGCCGTGCACACACACACACACGCACACACACACCGAGAATTCTTCAATTGTAGTTGTATACTTTCGTTATAATGTTCCAGACTCATCATACACCTGGCTCTAGATATTTTATTTGAAACATTCCTCCAGCACACCACTTAATTTAATTAAATTATACCATCCGATTTCAACTCTTTAAAACACTTTGTAAAGTTATAATAATAAATAATTGACTGAGCGAAATTTTAAATTAATTCATTAACTCCAAATAAATTATTGAAACTGAAATGATATGAAAGCATTTGGAAGATTCTTAATTCATTTTATCTAATGGAATGGAGCAAGTATCATTTTTGGAAACTTTAGGAACGTCTCTCAAAAGAGTCGTTAATTTAATTAAATTTAATTTAATTGCAAAACACGGATATCTCACATATCACCGTAAATATCAGGAAAAGTTTACGAAATGTATCTTATTTACTTAATCATTTGTTATTTTCTTCTTTCAGGTATTTAACTACAATTGAAGAAATTGTGGCGACGAAGTGGCAATGGACTCGCCCGAGGAAAAGCCGAGTGAAACGGTTCGACGACATATACAGACGAAGCAGAGATTCGGTGACCCGTATATTAAGCGCTAGCAACCCGGATGTGGCGAGTTGCTGACTATAACAGGCCCCGGCCGCGAAGTCTCGGCAGTTCGCGCTTAGCTCGCCCCCTAAGGCCACATCGGAATCGCGGTTGGGACTTATACTGTGGATTACGTTGTAACAGCACGTTTTGTTTAAATTAGTGTTCACAAAATGTATCAAAAATATTGTATAAGGAAGGGACTGAGCATAACAATTAAATTGTATGTGATACCGGTGTCACAGTGGGTTCTTATGCGTTAAGCATTATTCACTAGAAAAAAGGTCTTGCGTAACAATCACATCTCAGATATTCAGAAAGAATAGATGGGAAGATTTCCCAAATGGTTAGATACTTTTATTCTTTTACGATTATATCTTATGTTTGATCAAGCAATTATCCTGCATCATCGCGTGATGCAATTTCGCTTCCAATAGGTTTCCAGCTGTTTATTGTGCCTGGCTCAGCTTTTGTCTCATGCTAAATCTTTGCCAAGTTATTCTCCAAATTAGAGATACCATTATCCTGTAAGATTATAGATAACATACCTGGAATTATGCGTATCAAACAATAGAATATGAAATTGGTTAACGTACTGTTGACATAAACCCGTGCTCGACTTCAGTTATAAAACAAATACACGCATCATTGTCTTTATTTTAGGGAGTGGGAGTAAAAGGAATCGTGCAGTCGACGACCGGAATTTTTCGAAACTTTTTCCATTTCTTCACTTGTTAGTTCGTATTTCTTTTTCTCCCATGTTGATGCCAAGAAAGCTGCCAACCTATTATGTTTTTTACATTTACAGTCTGAGAGAGAACATTATATCGATGTTACGAGAGTCAACATCTGATATTTTAGAGCCGGTCTCATGCCATTTTCACAGTTCAATAGTTTTTCATTGAGTTGAGAATATTCCAAGAAACAGCTATTTGCTTTTAATAATCATTCTCAATGACATTTATGGTTAATGCAACCTATCCATAACTTTTGACCGGTGGAACACTTTAAAAAAACATCCATATCTCGAGGAACGCTTTATGAAACTATTTTTTCACTGCTAACGACACATCGATATGTTCAAAAAGTTTTATATATCATATATTAGGTAATTTGTTATTATAAACTACTGGCAATATAAATCGACGAAACCGATAAATATCGTAGATTTTGGGCCCTAATTATAAGTATGTTATTATATTATTGTTGCTTTTTTAAATTGTTCACATAAAAAACTGAAATGTATAACGATCGTAAAAAGTGACAGCCGCTGTTTTTTTCATTTTATAAAGATTCTTTTGCTTCTTGTGTAAAATGACATCAAGACACGGTCCCTTACTTATTATATAAAAGTGAGCTCAAAGGAAGCAAAAGTCAGATGCTTTTTTCAAACATCTGTAAACTTTTCGAGGATCCCTTGGGACCCGCAGAACCCCGGTTGAGAAAGTCTGGATGAATGTATTGACTAAACCTTTTTAGTCTGGCACAAGGCCACAAGTGTTTGAAACTACTGAAAATCAAACTCAGTCCAATAATTTTCTGCGAGACTAATTGGCTAACCCCTGCTCCACAGCAAGGCGCATATACACTTGATATTTCCTAATCTTAGGTGAGTATGGCACAAGGTCATACATGTGAAGTATTACACTGAATATCGAACGCGTTACAGTCGTAATGATCTACGAGAGCCGCGTGCTAACCACTGCTCCACGGCGAGATAACCGTTCTCAATAACCTTTGTTTTATGCATTTACTTAGGTTAGTGTTGCGATGTTTAAACACCCAGTGAGGATAGAACTCACTGCAGCAGTAATGGCGTTCGGGACACAGTTGCTAAACACTGTTCCACGGGAACCGTTCTCAGTGTTATGGTTTATGAATTTACTAAGTTTATTTTAGTTTGGCACAAGGTCACATGTGTGGAGTACCCAGTGAAAATCAAACTCACAACTGTAGTAATGGTTTGTGAGACTGCTTCACAAAGAGGCTCCCACTAACCGTTCCCAGTGTCATGGGTTATTTATTTACTGAATATGTTTTGTATTATGTCCAAATAATGTTGGATACACCGGTTCTCGTGCGATCGCCGAAGTTGGGGAATACCATGTGCCGTAAGCGAGAATGTGACGCCACTTCGGGTGATTGTCGCCTATATGTCCATTTCACATATCGCAAGCCGAGATAAGAGACACGTGATATGGGAAACCCGGACAGGGACGGCTGATGCTGTAGCCAGCGTAAGGGCACTAGCTAGCTAGACGATCAGTTTTCTATGTCGCAAGATCATAAATGTAGTCAACCCAGTTTGAAACGAACCCACAACTGGTCTACGAGAGTAATTTCTTAACAATTGTTCAACAGCGAAGTACACAATTATTGTTTCAGGGTCAGCGGACAAATCCCCCTCCCCCCGCTCGGACAAAGAACAATTTTAAAAAATTGTTTTTGAATTTCTAGATAGAGACATTTTATAAATAAAAACCTCGAATATTCCCAAAGAATCATCCATTAATCTTAAAAACAAACATGTATTATTTTGTTTTTCATCCAAGATAAGATGTCTTCCGTCTTCTTTCTTGTACATCTTTTATTTGTTTGTTCATTTTTTAATTTCTTTTTTTTTGCTAAAAGCTACGTCTCAAATGTAAGTGAAACATGACGGATGTTTGCAATTTGTTTCTGTTATACGTACCGTATATACGTAAATATAAGACGATGTGTTTTACCAAAATAATAGCCCAAAGTCAGCAGTTCAACTTATACTCAGGTCAGTCAAAAAGGGCCAATACTTCTGCGTATACAAGTACATATCGATAGGCAAACTACATATTAGAGAGCGACAATGCCCGTTGTTTTATCTCAATTCATATCAATAGTTTTGTATGAAATGCTATCTAGATAGTATATGGTGCGTATTGTGTAATATCCTTATGAAATATATTTCTTTATTCTGGTAGATTCGTCATCACTGATGCGAATTACACTTTTACGACCTGAAAACAGTGATGGATGTATTGAAGATGAAAGAAATTCATGTTTCGGTGACAGCTGACCAAGTTCCATATGTTGGATAGTGGGGTGAATGTCCTGGATTGGATAGAAAGAAAGGACAGAAATGTTGTTTGTAAAAATATGAGAACATATTTTTATTTCTTAAGATACATTTTGTCGGTCAGAGAATGAAGAGTGGGGAAGAGATAAGGCATGCCCGAACGACCGTTCCCAATAGGGGAACTTGGTCTTATGTCATCCCAGCCCTAGGCGGCCTGCCTGTCTCTGCCTGGGTCTCTTGAGCTTCTTCCACCCAGGGTGTCCGGTCACTTTCTTTTATCCGGTTTGAACGCCCACGCTTGTGTGTTCAACATCCTGTTTTTGGACACCTACGCATATACATATTTCCTAAGGTCCTCGGGTCACTTCCACTGCCGCACAGGTGTTGGCTTGGAAATTACCTCTCGTGGTAGTATATCATAACAGATAAACGATGTATTCATAAGGGGATATCTCTCATGACGACGTTATGGCAGAATAACTGACTAGGTTTATATTCGAGTCTGTTAATATTCTGAAATGTTATGCTCAATTCCGAACTTGTCCTATACTCACGGTCGACTTATATTCAAGAATATAGGGTATTTATTTAAAAAATGTTTCACATCTGGACCGCCTGCTCAAATTCTCTATCTGCGTTCTCCGTATCTTTAATGGTTTATGAAAACCTTTTATCTTTTCTAGTGCTCAGTAATTAAGGTCATGAATAGTTAAGAAATAAATGAATTCACACACGGATGCTCCCGGGTCACACGACACATGGGGCAATGAATCTGTCTCCATTTCTCGATCGATACATAGAGACCCAATCATTGATTCTGTGGGATTTTACAGGGCCGATTACCGAGATGGACCTGTCTTACAAGGCTAAAGATCTCCAACTGCCCTGCTATTCACACATAGCTGGGGGAGGAAGTAAATGTATGGCTTTCCCAAGGACAGGAAATGAATGCAAAATGACCTAGCTGGAGTTTGAACTCGTTTCGCCAATTCCATTCGACGTGCCGTTAACCGCTTTTGCCACCCGCATCTCCCAAGATCATGAATGGTTAAGAAAGTTTAAATGATCAATTTATTACAATCAAATAAAAGAATATTTAATAGGAACTGGAATTGATTCTTGTCTGCAATTTGACCTTCCGAATTTTTCACCCAATCAATCCGTATACAAACTGCCTTCTGTTTCCCTCTTTGAAGCACAATCTCATTCAAAAAGATTTATTTTCCTATATTGGATCTAACTCTTTATAACTGGGAATTTAAGAGAGGAAATAAATAATATTGGCAATGGTTTTTCATTTCTCCTCTTTTTCGTAATCAAATCTGACTTAAATAAAAAATGGCAAATGGCTCGCATATTGAACTTATGGAAGCCTATAATCTGGGAAAATTACGAACTTTACGATTACTTTCTCTTTTATCAACCAAAGAGCCAATCTGATTTTTTTTCCAGGCTAATCATTCCTTAATAACAACGCCCAGACAAAATGTCGGCAATGTTATCGACTGTAAAATAAAACTCCATTTTGATATTCGCTGCCATTTTTTATCATAGCATTTGGTATTAAATATGTAATTGCGTCTGCGTAAACGTGGAATATCGCGTTGAATCCAAGTATTTAAAGGAAGACACGCATACAGACGGGGTTTTAGAAATAAATACAAGAATCCCCTGCTTTTCGAAGTTCGTTTTCATATCCATAATAAAAAGTTCAATGAGAAGGAAGTCATAATTCTTGCTTTTGCTGAACGTATGACTATTAAAATTCAAGAATTGTATAGGGATGGCATATTATCATTAGAGGATCCAATGAAGATTTATTGCTTCAAATGCGTCATATTTTGATTAAAGTTGTATCGTTTTTTGTTGTTTATATCATCGTTCATCTTACTAATAAAAAACGACATTACATAGGTCACCACCATATATCGAAATGAAAAAAGACATCGAAAACAACGGTATTTCATGGATTCAAGTCAGCTCTGGCACGAAGCAGATTTTTCTAGAATACTAGTGCAGGGATTTTCAAAGTAGGGGTCGAGTCACCTCCGTTAGCCGGATACAGATTATGGGGGGGGGGGGTCTCAAGAATATTTAAACATCTTTTTAAAAGTATAATTATGCACTTGTAATGAATAAGAGACGAGAGATTTGCTTGTGAAAAGCTGTATTCAAGTTACATGTGCTTACTCGGGAGGAGTCCTTCCCAATGAGCGATCGAAAACAGCCAACTGTATCATCTTCCAAATTACCCCGTTGTATCTTTCGCACTGTCCGTTGCCTTTGGGGTTGTAGGGTGTGGTTCGGCTTACGGCCACTCTTCGTTCGTGCAATAACTGTTTAAGTTGCTCCGACATAAAGGCGGATCCACTGCCTGAGTGGATGTACACGGGAACTCCGAAAACGGCAAAAAGGGAGCCGTTACGTCTGGGCAAGAAATGACAAACGGAAATCTTGAATATTCATCAATGAAAGTTAACATATATTTGTTGCTCGTTTTTGAGCCTTTCAAAGCTAAGCTAAGTTAAGCCTTTCAAAGCGTTGTGTGGCCTTTATGAGAGTTCCATGTTTAGGTTTGTAGAACCTAGGTTTGAGTTCCGCGCATGTCCTACAAGAGTTCGTGATTCTTTTGACGTCCACGACGGAATAAGGCAAGTTTCTGCTTCGGACTACGTGGATCATTCTAGTGATGCCCCGGTGGCACAATTCCTTGTTTAGGTTCAGGAGATCTTCTATGCCTGCCGTCAAGCCACAAACCCTTTGAGCGTGTCAACCGCGGCATTGACTTCGAATGAAAAACAGGAAAGCTCCATTCTCCACCTCGCTATCTTCTCATTCTTTATCTTACTCGTTGTTTTAGGGTTAAACATAAACGAGACTGACTTGGTAACTAGTTTAAAGTGGCGTCCGATCAGGTAATGTCTCCATTTTCTTAGTGCCTCAACTACGGCGTATGCCTCCTTTTCGATCGCCGAGTGTCGACGCTCGGACTGCATGAGTCTCCCTGAGAAAAAGGCTACAGGGCGACCAGATTGTCTCAACGATGCAACTATGGCACAGTCGGATGCATCCGTCTCTACTACTAGAGGGATAGAAGGGTCCACAGCTGAAATAGCGGAATTAGCGATGTCCCATTTTAGGTTCTCAAAGGCGTTGATGGCGGAAGAGGACAGAGGAAAACTATTGATTTGTGTCAATGGTCATACCTATTCAGAAAAGGACGCAACCCACTGAAAGTAGTGGACAAACATGGGCATGGCTCGTCGTAGGGCGGGCATGTTACTATGGATTGGTAATTCAAGTAGAGGTTTCAGTCGCCCGGGATCCGGTGTCATTGCGCCTTTGCTTACGGTGTATTCCAGTAGTTTGATAGTTTTTAGGCCGTATGAGAATTTCCCGCTGTTCAATGTAAGGTTGTACTTCTCGACGGCAGCCATGGATCGTTTAAGGTTGTGATCGTGGGCAGCATTGGTCAGGGCCGCATACAGTCACGTTATCGATATATGAGAAATTATCTTACAACTTCTCGTTGGAGATTAGAGCTGGCCACTCCGTTTGTTACCCCAAAAGGGATTCCGTAAAACTGGTATAGGCAACCACATGTCTCGAATGCCGTATAAGTCTTGTCTCCCGGCTTAATAGCTACTTGATGGTAGGCACTCCTGACGTCCAGAGTGCTGAACATCATTTCGTCGATGCGCGGCAGTGTGTTGATTGTCTGCCAGTAATCAATGAACATTCTCTTTTTCTGATTTTCGGCGGCCGTTACGAGGACCTGGGCTCTCCATGGAGACTCGCTTGGCTCTACAATCCCTTCTTCAAGCATCCTTGCCACTTCTGCTTTCATGAACCGCCTATCTATGTCTTCTCGATTTTATTGCTATCGGTTGCATGTTATGGCCCAGTATCACATTACAGCAGATGCTTTGCATCACTGAAAGATTAATTCCCCGATATGAGGTTTGTGTGAGTTTCAGGTTGGCCAGACAGTATCCAATTACATGAAAGGATATTGAGGCATTCGCCATGGATACTCGGTTGGAGCAAGGAAATATTCTGCATTAGTTCGCCTTCACAATGTTGGCATCAATGAAACCTTCTGAACCGCCTGTGTCAGCTAGAGCATTTGTTTTTGAAAGACCGTCAGAGAACGCAACCGATACGCACATCGGCGCTAGGGTAGCAAGAGTAGTTGGACGATCCCTTTGAGAAGAAGCAGACCGACAAACTTTAAACAAATGTTCTTGCTTACCACACGTTTCATTTAACGTCTCGAGATGGGCATGGCGAACGGGAGTGTAAGCCGAGGCCAAAAAGTAGCATTTACGTCCGGCTGAGGCGGCAGTAACAGGTTGTTCGAGATGATTCGAAGGGAGTGCAGGAACATTATAAACAAGAGAAGAATTTTGAACATGAAGGATGCAGAAATAGCAGCTCAAAAAATCTCTGACTGCCGAAAAGAGACAGGTCTAATATTACAGCTTGGTCATACGCCGTTGTCAGATCTAGTTTCTTATTTTCCAGCAGTATTTGCCTTATTTGCTTAGTTCGTATTCCATTAATAAGAACATCTCTGATAAACTCATCTCTGGCTTGGTCAGCTGTTGATGCCGTGAAGTCACACTCGCGACTAAGAGTTTTCAAAGTCAGCAAGTAACGGCTGTTTCGTAATCTTCACAGTTAGAGATATTCCTATAAATGTGTGTAAAGACATGGTGAAGTAGTACTGTAAATTCCTGCTAATCCCGTAGTTGAGGAAGATTCCAGAGTTGTCAAAGATCCTTCGAACAATCTCCTCCAATGACGCCATTTATCTGTAAAGTCTGAATCAGTTGAATAAATTGTAATGAATAAGAGACGAGCGAATTGCTCGTGGAAAGCTCTATTTAACTTACAAGTGCTTACGTGTACATGGAGTCTGAAGTATCTCTCTTTATAGAGTCACAGGAGAGTTCTAATAAGGGGAAGTAATCACTTCCGTTTCCTTTGATAACACAGGGAGATCTTTTTGATTGCTTTATTAACTAGTGTGTTTTTTAAAAACTATTTCTCTACAAAAATGTACTATTTCGGGTGCCTATTGTAACATGGCTCAATGATATTTACTAATTTCTTGAAATAAATTGTGTTTTTGCTGTGTTTTAGTAATTTATTCTTCTCGTAATGAACACCGTACAATATAATATAGATTATAAATACGTTGAAACCTTTTACTTTTGTTGGTAGTTATTTGTTTCTATGTTTAATTACTGTTAGATTACTGCTAAAGACTAATTATATATAGTCTTAGTACGTTTTGTTTTTATAACAGTTAGTGGGAGGTCGCAAAAATCTTCGCCTCATCAAAAGTGGTCGCGAATGAAAAAGGTTTGTGAAGACCAGCACTATCATCATCAGCAGCCTTTTAACATCCTTCGTTGGAGATTGACCTTCCCCAAGATTCGCCAGACTTATCGGTCGTGGGATTTAACTATGAATCTCGATCATTACCCAGTTTAAAATTAAAAATCCGGATTCATATATACTGGTTTATCCCGCTATAGGGAAGTAGAGTGTTCCTATAAAAACCTTTAATTGATATGAGAAAAGATTTTCAGCGATCTCAGACACAAAGTCGTCAAAGCTTGGGATAGTGGGCGGTACAGGAAAACAGGGTGTACAAAAGAGAGGAAGAGGATGTCCACTACCTCTATAACGGCTCGCTGCAAAACAAACGCTGAATGGTATTTCGCTTTTTACTTTTTTTCGTCTGAATGAAATGCGGCGTAAATCGAACTATCGAAACTTACAGATGTATAGCGTTTACATATCCGCTCTACTTAAAATATTGCCGCAACAACATCTTTCTAAGTGTATTTGTGCAGAATTTACAACTAGTAAAGGCTTATGATAATTCTATTCTTATTCTAGATTATTAAGGAATGTAAATTACTTCAGGCGCAAAGCAATCTTCGCCACCCACCACCTGTTAGACTAAGCTGAATGTAAGACAATATCCATACTATTCATAAGTCACTTGCCTCCGTCTACCGACGAATATTAACATTCAAGAATTATCTACTGGTTATATATTGTATATTGAGGGACTCACCTTTCAACTCGGTTTAATTAACGGTCACGTAACATTAATATGCGGCATCGTTTCTCTGGGACCGTCTTGACGTATGAAGAAAACATGTGATATTCTTCATTTTATTATATTTTCCTGTGTGTGTGATTCTTTTGTTCTATATTTGTTTATTATTTCCCTCTGTTTTTAATTATTTCTTTTCTCTACTTTATTTTGGAATTTTTGCGGAAGTAACTCATTCATTGCATGGAAGATTATTGCAAAACCCATGCATCTCAATTATGCACCAACATAAGAAATGAATAATCGATTTTCATTTCTCTTATTACGTTAATATATTATTACACACGCACACACACACACACACACATATATATATATATATATATATATTTATATGCGTGTGGGAATGAATTTTAATGGTTCATTACAAGCGGTACTGCTGGTTTCACATATAGATGTTCATAATGAACGTTTGAGTGTTATTTCCAATTGTTTTTTCTACGGATTTCTACTTTTATTCTAGCTTGGTCGCTCGCTTATAGCTATGTTGTTACCCTAATCGTCGCGTATTACCCTATTCTAGCGTATTACATAGATAAGTTTCTATTATGTTTTGTTTGCATATTGCAACGAGAAGACTTTTCGATGTCGACATCAGACTCATATTTCCGATCTTGAATTAAGCAGATTATTCTTGTCCTTAAATGTTAGAATTTGTCCTTAGATGCAGCTCAATATATATATATTTAATTGTGTTCGAATCTCACCGAGATATTACATTTTATTCTGATTTACCAGGCTCCTATGGGCAAAACGGAATTGATTTCGAATCTTACCGCGAGCTGACCTTTTATTCTGATTTACCAGGATTCCATGAGCAAAAGGGAATTGAGTTCGAATCTCACCGCGAGCTGACATTTTATTCTGATTTACCGGGCTTCCATAGGCAAAAGGGAATTGAGTTCGAATCTCACCGCGAGCTTACATTTTATTCTGATTTACCAGGATTCCATGAGCAAAAGGGAAGTGAGTTCGAATCTCACAGCGAGCTTACATTTTATCCTGATTTACCAGGCTTCCATGACCAAAAGGGAATTGAGTTCGAGTCTCAGCGCGAGTTTACCTTTTATTCTGATTTACCAGGCTTCCATGAGCAAAAGGGAATTGAGTTCGAATCTCACCGCGGGCTTACCGTTTATTCTGATTTACCAGGCTTCAATGAGCAAAAGGAAATTGAGTTCGAATCTCACGGCGAGCTTACATTTTATTGTGATTTACCAGGATTCCATGAGCATAAGGGAAGTCAGTTCGAATCTCAACGCGAGCTTACATTTATTCTGATTTACCAGGCTTACATGAGCAAAAGAGAATTGAGTTCGAATCTCAACGCGAGTTTACCTTTTATACTGATTTACCAGGCTTCTATGAGCAAAAGGGAATTGAGTTCGAATCTCACAGCGAGCTTACATTTTATCCTGATTTACCAGGCTTCCATGACCAAAAGGGAATTGAGTTCGAGTCTCAGCGCGAGTTTACCTTTTATTCTGATTTCCCAGCCTTCCATGGGAAAAAAGGGAATTGAGTTGAATCTCACCGCGAGCTTACCTTTTATTCCGATTTACCAGGCTTCCATGAGCAAAAG
>VCCN01003667.1:117588-131151 GCA_006491835.1 Architeuthis dux
GTATTTGCATACATGTACCAACACACACACACATATCTATACATATTCTGTGTGTGAGAGAGAGGGAGGGGGGGCAGAGAGAAGGGGTGTGTGATCCAACTAAATTCAACATTGCTACTTTCCTCGTGATATTTCCTTATGATATACCCGTGTTCAGGTTGTTGCAAATGTGTTTCTCTGTATTGCAAGGTGTTTATCTACATAGTTCTATCTACGTCGCTTCGTAAGCCGGGATCTTTATAAATGTTAGTAATACATTTGGGGAGAAGGTTTTATTGAGAGGTTTTATTACGATCTGAACAGACTTGGTGCCCCCGGGCTTCCCGATCAATAGATGATTGATTTCGAAGAAGAAGAATTATGTTCATCTGTAATCGATTGTTTCTGTCATTTTCTTCTTAATTTCTTTTGCATTTTCTGATTGAACGAGCGGGGGTGATATTGAGAGACAGTATTGGGAAGATGTATCGTGCTGCAGTGCGCATGCGCGGCGGCAATGTGTCGGCATTTGTAAGAGATTGGAGGAGAGACGTTTCGCGATTCTAATTGGAGAGCCCAGCTGATAGCGATCTGTTGTTGAGAACCACTTCAACCGGGAGAAACAAAAGTGATATTTCTATGACTCCATCACATTCACATGACACCATCACATCTCCCAGGTGAAAAATCTACGACATTTATATTCATTCTTCTACATTTTATTTCGTCTTGATTTCAGCCTCCAAAAGCATTGCGCTTACCCGTATATGAGCTTTGTGCAGAACGTATTCAGCCATTTCTAATATCACGAGAACCATTTTCGCGGTCTTGGTGGGGCTTGGCAACCAAACAGAGGGGGCACTACTTCGCATGCGTAAACAGACATTCTCACATGAGATTAATGTCTCGGCATTTGAGTGAAGTTGGTGATTGTGTGACGGTTAAATTCACAAAGACCGAGTAGGCCAATCCTTCATGAATAAAGTTTCAGAACCCGCAAATGATTATGAATAAACATTTCCAAATGATTCTTGGATAACTCCTAACAGTTCACAAATCAGTATTGGATAAACCTTCGTAAATTATTCTTGGATAGAGCTTCACAGTTGCCAAATGATTATTGGATACTCTTTTCTAGATGTTTTCAGATAACCATTTCTAAATTATTCTTGGATATATATTTACATTTCCCAAATAAACAGTTCTAAATTATTCTTGTATACATCCTAAAAATTCACAAATAATTATTGGATGGAAATGCTAAAAGTATTCTTGGATAAAACCTTACAGTTCAAAGATAATTATTGGATAACCATTATTAAATGATTCATGGATAAATGTTCACAATTCCCAAATGATTCTGGATAAACATTTCTAAATCATTCTCGGATAACTCCTAACAGTCCACACTTAATTATTGGATAACCATTCTTAAGTGATCCTTGGATAAAGCTAAACAATTCACAATGATTCTTGTATAACTATTTTAAATGATGCAAAATGAGTCTTGCATGAATCCAAACAGTTAAAAAATAAGTATTAGATAAGACTTCTAAAATGATTCTTGGATAAATCTTCGAGATCCCAAATAGTATTTGGATACATATTTCTAAGAGATCATTGGATAAATCTTAATAGCCCATAACATATTATTGTATAACCATTCTTAAATGATTATTGGACGAAGCTTCACATTTCCCAAATGGAATCTTGGATAAATATCTCTAAATGATTCTTGAATAAATAATAACAGTTCACAAATAATTATTGGACAAACATTCCTAAATGATTCTTGGATAAAGCGTCACACTTTCGAAATATGTCCTGGATAAACATTTCTAAATGATCATTGGATACATCCAAACAGTTAAAAGATAATTATTAGATTACCATTCTAAAATTGATCTTGGATAAAGCTTCACAAATAATTATTGGATGACTATTTCTAAATGGTTCTTGGATTAATCCTAACAATTATAATTCTTAAATTATTCTTGGATAAATTTAAACAATTCCCAAATGGTTTTTGTGTAACTATTTTTAAATGATTCTTGTATCAATCCTGACTGTTCACAAATACTTATTGGATAAACATGCTTAAATGATTCTTGGATAACGCTTCACGATTCCCAAATGATAATAGGATAAGCATTTCTAAATGATTATTGGATAAATCCTAACAGTGCACATATACATTGGATAACTATTCTAAAATTATTCTTGGCTAAAACTTCACAATTCCCAAATCATTCTGGCAACCATTTCTAAATCATTATTGGATAAATCGGTTGACACATAATTATTGAATAACCATCGTTAAATGATTCTGGGATAAATGTTCACAATTCCCAAATGAAACTTTGGATAAACATGTCTAAATCATTCATGAATGAATTCTAACCATGTAAGCGAATACAGTCACAACATCATGGTCGTTTTCCAAAAGACAATCTCTTTACAATCCGTCAGCCATGGGGGGGGAAAGTGTTTGATACGTCACTCATACTATGCCACTATTCGTCTGCTCGTCATTTCTGGATCCCTGTATTTCTTCTTCACTTCCGTTAAGTTTACTAATCTGTCCCAAATAACATCTAACATCAAAATAACATTCATCGGCGACCGATAACTCAAAAATCCTTAATCCGTTTTCGCAGTCATTCATAATATACAAACCCGCGACACGGGTTCTTTTCGGAAACCCCCTAGTAAGATAACCGAATTGATCTTACTAAACTGACGACCAGAACGGGCGCCAGCACCGCAGATGCTCTTTCCCCGCTGCGGTTGGTCATTTCATCTCTGACACGAAGAGCATGTGAAACAAAATATATTATATTTACTTTTTCTGACCAAGAGAACATTTTCATTCTTATTACAAGCTAACATAAACTATAGACGAATACAAGTTAATTACTAATTTTCTTTCCATGTACTATACTTATAATACTGTATTTATCATTCCAAAATCTGTTCACTGGTGGACATTTCTACATTTACTGATAATCAACCGATGCTAGAAAAATAAACACGGTCGTTCTGATTTTTAACATAGCCATAAGCGCACACTAACATTTGTGTATGCTTGTTATCTCGAATCAGCATGATGTATGTCCTTAGTTTGCTTTTCCTTGTTGTAGAATCTCCCTTAATACTTCCATTGCATTCACAATCAATCTATTGTATCTATTGTGTGAAACTAGTCCGCATGCGTGTTTTATGTGCTTATTCTTTTTTTTTGTTATTGACGATTGCAAGGGATTTGTTTGTCAGTGCCATTCTGTTACTTTAGAATACAGATAATGGCTGACGGGAGTAAAAGGTTGTTGCCCTTGTTGATACTTCGGCGGGGGTTATGTTTGCCATAATGCAGATATATCGATGGGATTTTGGTGTTTATTGACATGGTGATAGGACGAAGAATTGCATCAACTGCCACATTCGCATCCTCACTGCAAGTGGAAAAGAAAGGGGGAGGACAGAGGGAGACGAAACAACAATGAATGCCTGTGTTGAAATGAAGGGAGGATGACAATGGGAAAAGGAAGACAGGAGGAACACTTGAATGAGAGAAGAATACATGAAGGGAATGGTAATGAGAGGTGAGAGAACAGGTAGAAGGAAAAGGGAAGATAGCAGAAATACAGATATAACAGAAGACGGAAATGAAGACCGAAAGACAGGAGGAAAAGAAAGAAAGGAAGCAATGCAAACTAAGGAGAAAGAAAGAAAGAAAGAAAGAAAGAAAGACGACCAAGGATAACGAAAGAAAGACGGCAAATTGGGGACATATCAGATTTTAAGGTGATACGAACAGATACTATACTTTAATCTTAGCCAAATGCTGAGAAACTTCGGTCTACTGGGACCACTGATATGGACCGGTAAACTGCCAAGTAATACCGATTTTCTTTATTGTCAGTTTCGCGCTGTTGTCCCAAGTAAACGAATAGTGTATAGAGCCAGGGCGTTGTGATGAACGGCAACAATACTATGAGGTGAAACTAGTAAAAGACCACTCGAGCACTGCTCATTATTACTAAGTGGTATGTTACTAGTTTCACTGTGAAAAAAGCAACGATAATAAGATCGAGTAACACTAGCAATAACCTAATGTAATACTGAAGGATGTATCTAGGCTTAATGTTCAGGTAAAAAGCAACACTAGTATTATGAGATAGACTATTAATACAAGAGGAAGAATTGTAAACATCAGTGTCGCTTTTCTTATGAGCTAAATTAATACCCTTACGCTGGCTACGGCATCAACCGCCCCTGCTTGGGCTTCACATATCACACGTTTACTCTGTCTAGTTCTTCGAGGTTTGGGACATGTGAATAAACGTAGAGGTGACAAGAACCCGGAGTGTCGTCACTCACTTCCCTATACGCTATTTTATCCAGAGTATGGGTAGAGATTCATGCTTTTCCCAAGGACATTACTGCCAGTCTCAGTGGGGGTTTGGACTCGGCCTGCCTGCTAATCGGCTACCGGCTTCACTCGTCAGGAGTTAGATTTGAACCCATGTCAACATTCGTGGTCCAGAACGCCCAGCACACGCGTGAAGGGATCGCAGTTCCTTTGGTATGGCGCCTTAGACCGCTCAGATACCTTTTTAGGCAATGTTCTTGAATGCTAAGCCCATTCATTACTCTCCACGGCTTTCTTTTTCAATTCCATTTCTTAGATTATTTTCCTTGTGATATTCCATCGAATTATTCATTCTTTATACATTCCTCATAGCATACGGCAACACAGTTCAGATTTGCCTTTGTACACACACACTATTTATTCATTCATTCATATATGTATTCCTTCATTTATTTGTCAGAATCGGTTTTCTCCATTACGTGACTTATTCACATTAAAATAGGTTTTAAAGAAGGCCCAATCAAAGAGGATCCTATTTCATCTTCCGTTCCCCCACAAAGCCACAACCATTTCGCGTTAACACTAAAATACGATAAAAATAAATAAAGTCTATCAAATTGAGGTAATAGAATGAAATATTGATACAAGAAGGTTTAGAATTGAAGTATCAAAGATTTCAAAAGGCACGGCATATCTTTTTGTCCGGGAAAAATATGGCTTTAAAGAAACGAATATTACATTGCCGTAGCCAATCTATCAGCATTTCATTATATTCTTTCCTTTATATAACATTCTATTATGTTTATTGGTGGGTCGAGTTAGTGATATATCGAAGCTCTCTGAGTACTTTAGAGTATCCGGTCGAGAGGTTTCCCGGATGCGTCTAAGATAGATTCGTCGTGGTTGTCAAAATCATTGTGTAAGTAACTTATTGGTTTATAATAAGACCGAGAAAGACACAAACAGTTGAAAAAAAACAACATTATGACCCGTGTGTTTAATCTTTCTGTATTCCTACGGGAATAAAACTGCAAACACGGCGTATTAAAAATATGGTAACTTTCGTATTATCCATGCGGGGGTCGAGATTGGTGACGTCTACAACGTCTGTAGTTATATTAGAATATACGGCCAAATCCCGTTGGATACACCGGTTCTCGCACGATCAGTGTAGTCATGCCTGGTCATTACACATATGAATGACCGTCTGTGAATACCAGGTGTCATATGCAGCAAAAGAAGTGTTCTGTCGCCGATTAACAGAACATCTTGCCAATGTAGGATAGTACTGCGCACCCATCACTTTCTCACACATAGGATGCTCCATTCTTCGTTGGAATGGTTCGGGTGCTAATGATATACCAACGTGTTCTAAAGCAATATCCCCCAAAGATTGTAAGAGAACAACTATCTTCCTCTGATGAAATCTACTCGTAGCGGCTAGCCTGGAAAAGATTATCGATCCATTTAATCGTCTAGATTCGGCAACATAGAATGTTCACGTTTTACTACTAGATTCAGTTATTTCAAATCTACACATAAACGAAGATTCTTTTTCTCCGTGTGTACAGGTACTATCAGAGCACACCATTCTGTAGGTTTCGTTACTTTTTCTATAAGTCCTTCTCTCCCGAGTCGAGTTTTCCCTCAACCTAATGAAGTATTGGGAATGGTATCCTCCTCGCTGTCGTGACGCAGTAAGGCTTTGCATCGTCTTTTACCGTTATTTTCACCGGGTCTCCCGTTATGCATCCGCCCGAATCATATACACTGTGTTGTATATTCGCTAGTCGTAATACGAGTCCCATTTGTTGCCCGCTATTTCCCGACGTCTTACGTATACCGCCAAAGCGTAATGTTTCCCTTTTGTTTCAGCTGTAGTAGTAGTACATTTCTTTTGCACCATATGATTCCCCCTGGGCTTGTAAATATGCTTCTTGCATGTTTTAACGAAGATTTCTCTCGAATTTACTACTATTTTTGAGTGGTAATCACGTTTATATCTGCCCCAGTGTCAATTCTAAATTTGACCGTCGACTGGCAAATATTTAAATTCGTTCACCATGGGTCGTTAGTATCTGTCCTATTATCTTGTGTGTTCGTTAATTCATCCAAAAGATGTTCGTCTCCTTCGTCCATTCTTACGGCTTGAATGTTATTAGCTTTTCGTCTTACAGACTACGACAACGTGATTTAGCTTGTCACACTTTTCCCATTGTTTTCCATTAGCCGGAGAGATTTCTGATTCGTATATTCTATTACATCTGCCACATCTGCTTTTCCCGTTTCTTCTGAAATTGTTTTTCCAATTTCCTTTTCCAGTTGATGACTGTGGATTCCACGTGGTTTTAACTGATTTCGATTGTATCTCCCCCATCTGCGATTTTATTTGCTCACTATTTCTGGCCAACACTGTCGCCTTTTCCAGTTATAAGTCAGGAATTAATTGTAATCCTTCTGACAGTCGTTTATCATATCACGAGACGATCTCTTATTTGTTCAGCTTTCCTCGGAAAATCACAATATCCCGCCTGTTCGTGCAATGCGCGTATAAACGTCTCGATTGGTTCACCTGGGAATTTTACCCTTACATATAACTTTGCCCGTTCATGTATTGTGTTCTTTTTAGGTATAAAATATTCGTTGGATTTTTAGATGGTGTCATATGTATTTCCATCTTCTCTTCTCGTACAAGTAAACATTCTGTAAACATTTTCCGATTCGCTTCCCATATAATATAACAGTGTATTGACCTGGGTTTGGTCATCTTCTTCACATAGTTTCGATGCTTCTCTAAAACGTTGAAATCGCAGTGACCATTTCTGCTATTTTCCAATGAAATCCAAAGGCTCTGGCGGACTTAATTTAAACATTTTCTCACAGGAAGACCTTGATTTTCTTCAAATTCTTAAAATAAGAATATTCAAGATTCTTTTTCAAATCCATTCCGACTACAAGTTCTTCAAAGATCCCACGTTGACACCATGTTTCATCTGGGCTAGTATGAAAATAACATCAGGTCCGAGTGACGATTAACATTGGCGGCAAATATATATTAGGAAATATAAGACGGGATGTGTGAACAGTGCAATAACATTATTCAAACTGTATCATATCGCAAGTCATAACAAGGGCAATTAACTATTAACCGGAAGTAGTTATTATCATCAGCAATAACATTGTTGTATTTGAAACAAAGGTTGTTACCAATACTGAATTATCTCCACCATCGCACTCCATCTTTATAAACATGACTTCCCTTTTCTATTGTTGTGTATCATATTCTTTTATTCATTTTATTTTTTAAAACAATCTTACATTTCATATTGTTATAGTTCATATATTATACAACAATGTTATACTGGATTAGTTTACCAACTGATGTAATAACTAGTACAGGTGTAAATCATTTTAAGAATAACATAGACAAATTTAACTAAATCAATAGGAAATTCTGTGAGTTATCCAAGAATTTAGGAAAGATATTTGCCTGGTAAATATTTAAACCCGCTAGACAACAGGGGTAGATTGTACTATTTTAGCCCTACTCCCCTTGCTTGTCAACGTCGCGTTTTAGGTGAACCCAGGCAGTTTGAGTAACTTAACGGCCGTGACTGGTCGTCTCTCTTTCGTCTCTTAAATCATTGCCATGTCTGGAAGATGAGCCTATTTCTTCTAAAGAAAAACTAACTGCACTCATCCCCCCTGTTTTTCATTGACTGACAAGCACTAAACCAATACTACTCATAAGAAAAAAACAGACGGCTGAAACGAACGAATATAACCCGCAGGTATTCTCACATAAGAAAAACAGGTAGGTGTGTCTGTCTTGTATTTTTCTTAACTTCCTCGAAGTTCACGTTATTACATGTATTGGCGAGACACATATTTCTTGGGGACGTTTGAATGTAATTGTAACGAAATACACCCATATCGTGTTACCGGTAGCCGTTGGAAGTGGCCAGATTTGAAATAGGTGTTAAACTGCGTACGTGACAAACTGGACGGATCGGGTTACCGGAAACCGTTGAAGATTTGAAAATAGGATGGAGGAGGAATGGTATGACCAGTAGCAGTTATAAGGGGCTAGATTGGAACGGTTAGCAGCAGTTGGGGTTGCGAGCTGAAGCGGTTAGCAACAAGGTCGACCAGGAGGTCCGCTCCCCACCAGGGAGGGTGGGGGTGAGCGCCGGTTAGAAGCGGTGACCAGTTTGAGATTTGAATCCGGAGCGACAGGTCAGAGACGAAATGGCTTCTTTCACCCGGCTGGGTTGACGAGGCAAGAACTCTTGACTTTCGTAGTGGTAACTCTGAAAGGTGACCAACTCTTTTAGAAAACCAAATGCAACAGAATGTCCGTACCTCGATGTAATACGCAAACCGGCTCAAAAATGAACCTGTATATAAAACCCCATATTTCAAATTGAAGATCCATGAATTGTCTTTTCTCTCCACACACGTGGGAGAGCCTTTCTACGAAATGAATTTCCCACCACAGAAAGATCAGCTCCCGTCAGCAGAACCGGACATAGAGTCAGCATCGTCATCATCGTCATCATCGCAGCCCGCAGCCCCGGAAGAAATGATCGTCTCTCTCTCTCTCACTCTCAACATCTATTTCCCTTACGGCGATTATGCTACATAATGTGTGGACTGACATATGGCTACAATGTATGGGAGATAACTGTAAAACTATTCCTGAATCCGCCCCAACTTGTACTCAATGCTTCGGTAGCGTTTGGTCCACACTTCCACAACATTCTATTTCAATTGATTGATAACTTTTGGCGATATTGTTTGGATAGACCTACACGCACAAGTGAATACATATAGTTCGTCCACCTTCGTTGGTAGAGGTAATAGCGGAATGGTGTAAAATGATCAGTAAGAGAGGAAACAGACAAGACTGGTTGCTTCATGGTCAAACTCAACCCTGATTCCATTAGAGCGGACTGTACACGTAACACATATATAGAAAGAAGAATGCGACTATTTCATCCGATATCCCGAAAAAACACACACACGAGGAGTGTGTGTATGTATGTGTGTGTGGGTGTGTGTGTGTGTGTGTGTGTGTGCGTGCGTGCAACATTACAAGTTTCTACTATGAACGGTTATGTCTGTACACGTGACACATACATAGATAGCAAAACACACACATGTCAGTCGCCAAATTGAATTCTTAAAATAATTTCCTTTATAAATCTTGAGAGAGTCAGACAGACGGATACACATACAGACGGTAAGATGGAGATGTACTGTTAATGTTTTGATAGGACAGGAGTATTGTGTATATATGACATTTTATTTGTTATGTGTTTTTTCCGGTCATGTTTCGAACATTGATGGGGTGATGGTAATATGCTAGCCATCACATATATATATATACATGGGTGTGTGTGTGTGTGTGTGTGTGCGTGTGTGTGTGTATGTGTGTGTGTGTGTGTTTGTTTGTGCATGGGTGTATGTTTGTTATGTGGATGTCAGGGAAAACGATAGAGTGGTAGATGTAATTAGACAATGTGGAAATCAAACATTGAGAAAAGGGTGTTACACCTCAAACATATTTATTATCCTGAAGAGATAAATAGATATAGAGGGGGGAGGGCTACAAAGGATGGACAGGAGAAAGCGAAAAGGTAAAAAGAGTGTGTCAAAGAGTGAGGAAAGTGAAGAGATTGATGAAGCTAGAAAACAAAATAGTAACCGTTGTTTGTTGATCGACCAACCAAATATGGCGGAAAGAAACACAAAGAAGGCCACGAAATGTACGCCACATATTAAATACGGCCATTCTTTTTCCATTATCCTTTCAGCACGTCTATATTATTATTATTCCCAATAAAACGAGAGTTTGAGAACAAAGACGAACGCAGGCGTATTCTTGTTCAAAGCCACCCAGTAGAAAAGACACATTGACGAATATAGTCATGGCCCTGGAACAACGCTTAGTAGATTTGACAGCGAATTCCATCCTTTCCAAATGAAAAATCAAAATCAAACTTTCTCCCATGCAACAACGCATATTGGCAATATTTCTCTCCATTCTGAACGATACGGCATTTGATCATAGGGGCTTTATTGATTGTTTCTTTAGCAATTGTAGGTTTTTACAGGGCCAGGGTTATGGTCAGATGCCCAGCTAACCCCATTTCCCAACTGTTGGGACTAAGTATGGAGACTGGCAACCTGTTGGGTTTCTTGTTGTTGTTGTTGTTGTTGTTGTTGCTGCTGTTGTTGTCGTTGCTGTTGTTGTTTTTGTTGTTTTTCTTCTTCTTCTTCTTTTTCTTCTTCTTCTTCTTAATTTTACCACTCTCGACCCTTTTCTTGTTGTTCTTTTGTATTTCCTGTTTCTTCTTCCCCGATGTTCCTCCCCCTCAGTCCCCTTCTAGAGAGTACATGTTGTCTGCTTGCGACGAATTTATTCATTTTCAAATTCGTCCTTGATAATCGATTATATTCTATGACCCTTTCCACCAAAAATATATCGTTACAGCACATCATTTATTTTTATTATAGTTTATAGTTCTTTTGACAAAAGAGGCATTGGTATGTTCTTCTCTGTTTGTCATTTTCCAGTCTTCTTGTCATGTATTGTCATCTGCGCTGGCTATTAGAAACCGTCAACCAAAACTGTCACCAAAACTGTCAACATAGGTTTATTTCAGTTTTCAAATTGGTCCGGCTGTCTGACTCTCTGGCTGGCTATGTATGGATCTATATATGTATCACACGTACAGGATGCATTAATGGAGCTAGAGGGTTCAACACATTTACTCCTTATTATATCTAGAAAAAAGTTAATTTTATGTTATTCAATGTACAATGTAAGTTCAGGCTAAATTGATCCCTAGTTTGTGGCCAGCAGCTTTCACGTTTTCTTTTTGAAAAGTCAGACTACTTTAGTGATCACTGGCCATCAAAAGGCATTAGACGTAACGAATCATGGATGACACCTGTTTTCCATTTTTAATTGATCACCCCCAACACTGAATGCTGCCAAACGGCATTGGTCGCACGACGGCTTCTATTGAGTGACTAACCATGCCTGTTTACTTTTTCTCTTTTATATTATCCCTATTTTCTGATAGACTGATTTTGTGGCGTCTGCTCTGTACGGATGTATTCATTGTTGGTATCTCCCCAATTCCTTCACTATGTCCAATGTCCCGCTTTCTCTGACACAAAATATATCATTACACAGAATGATATCTTTTTTATTGTACTTCACAGCTGTTATTTAAAAGCTTTTGTATTTTTTATTCTGCTTCCACGACGTCTCTGATATGAAGCTGGCAATAATTTCTCATCATTCATTTTAATGAACGTCCTCACTTTCAATTGAAAACTTGTGACTGAAAAGACAGTTTGCTCTACAGAAGACTGATTTGAAAAGAAAGACACTCTCCAGACTGTTTCCAGAATATCGAAATAACATCGATTCCATGTACGGCGTCTATGATTAATGGGTAATCTATTAACAGATGTTAAAATATCCAGATTTCATTCGCTATGAGGACGACATCTCATGGTTTCAAACAATTCAGGTTTTATTGATTTATTTATATATAATGCCTCTATGGCCATCTCATTATACAATATTGTCTCGTTAATAATAAAACACACAATAAAACATTACAATAATCACAGAGCATGACACAATTACACACCATTATCAATAATGGAAAACACATCATTTAGATTAATTCACATTAATTAATTAATTCACAATAAACAGTTTACCAGCCCAGCATCGCCATATCACAAATCGGCTTGCAATACTGTATATGTAATAGCTTACATTATTTTAAAGATTTCCCTCCGATAGTACCCAGTACTGACTTAATGTACGGACTAATTTAGTTGTTATGCCATGTTCTCTAAATAAAGCTGTTAATTCTACCTGCATTCTTCAGGTATTCAGACACTTTATTCCAATAGTACACAACCCCTTTGTTTTTAAATCAATTCCCGAAATAAAAAAGAGAGTGTGACAGAGGAGGACATAGAGAAAGAAGGAAATCAGACTAGACAGCGTTTATAACTAGAGTATACACTTCGCCATACAGATTTACCCACCATCTCATTAACTTGGGTTTTGAAATTTGAAAGTTCACGTGACCAAGCGGTGGTCTTGAAGAATGCTTAACTGAAAAGAAATCAAGTGATGAAAGAACTGAATGTTTGCCGAAAGACAATTCATAACGTCGTTAACCATTTTAATGAGACGGGCACAACCTTAAGAAAGCCAATTCCCGGCAGAATGCACTCAGTCCACACCAGGGTCGGCGAAGCTGTAGAGAAGGGAGTAAGGAATTCGCGCAGGTCCATGAGAACAAACTACAAAACAGCTGTGGATGTCGGAAAATACATTGAGAAGTACTGTGAAGGAGGATTAAGGACCGACGGCATATACAATGCAACGTTTACACTTGATTTCAGCAGACTCAAAGCAAAACGACTCGACAGAGGGGAGGGAATGTCGCAGGAAATTCAGAGGGCATACGACAAAGTCTTCAACTGGTCTTATTATAAGAGTTTCACTCTGCAGGCTGATGCACAATGATAGGGTCAATGCAGCTGGGGATGGAGACCTTCCTGGAGGCAGCAGATCCCATTCTCCCGCCACAAGCCTTCTGGGATGATAGTATGGTCTAACATTGCATCAGCTAAGACAGAGTATCCTTTGCTCTTCATTGGGCAGGGCGTGCAGGTGAATAGCCAAGTTAATCGTCAGATATTTGAGAAAAACAGTATTACCTTGGGTCACCGACGTATATGGAGCCCGCGTATATGCTTACGCACCAAATATCACGGGGTGCAAAGAGCATTTCATTGGATTCTGGGAAAAGAACATGTGGCATTCTTTAATCCAGGACATCCATCCCGTGGATTCCACCATCTGGTCCATTTTAGAGAGCGATGTTTCAGATATCCCCTACAGCAGTACTGCGGCTTTGAAGCGAGCTCGTGTCAACTCCTGGTTCGATTTGGTCGAAGAAAGGATGTGGCCTTCGTGCTAGTCAGTTGCCTCTCCTCTAAAGGCAATGATCAAGGCCAAATGTGATCATACCGAAAAAATAACCGTGTGTATGGTCTCAGTATAAAAAGTGGAATATATGTGCGTTGTGCTATGTATTATACACCTTCCTCAAGTCAATGTGGAAAAAGAACTGATGGGTAAATCTTTATGGCACACCCTATATATATAT
>VCCN01003667.1:384988-400901 GCA_006491835.1 Architeuthis dux
TCAATGTGGATCGTAATTATTAGCTGGATGTTGAACTGACATTTTCACTGTAAGATGTTCAACACTGATTTAAGTGCATTATTTGTGGTGTGCATATTTCATGTATATTTTGGAAGATTATTTCACGTATTCATGCACATACATATCTTTGATGTCACCCCATAACACATATACATCCCTATACATTCATCTGATTATATACACACAATATATGGACATACATACATATATATTAATATACATGTGATTATAAACACACATAGACCTACTTCAATTCGTTAATAAAAACACGTCAATATAATATTCCCATGAATAAGAGCTCGCATGATGTATTATACATTATCTCACCGTGTTCTCGTAAATACACGTACCGTATGCATAAACAATCAGGTAAATACCAATAAATTAGTATTATCATCTGTTGAAGCCTCTCTCTTTATAAGCCATCCCGTATAATGTGCATGTTCAGATGTCAGATGTATGAATCGTGTTGCCGGCCTTTATTTATTGTGTACCTCAAAAGAAGAAAAGGACCGGCAAAATGAGACAGTGGTGGGGATTGGAAAACGCTACGCAGAAAGCAAAAGCAAAATGCATATAGAAAATGAGAAGAGAAAACAAAAAATGCATTGCCGCAAATAACGTATAAATATTCAAAGCTGCGTTTTCATCGTTCATTATTTATAGTGTTGATATGGATAAGCGAAAAAATACTGAAGTGACAAGAAGAATAAAAAAGCGAAAACTAAGCGTGAATATGCTGGAAAGAAAACTATAGGCCAAGTATATTCACTGTATACTATTCGATGTATTTGATTAATATTCACCTCTGAATTAAGTGCATTGACCAGAAAGGTGATTATACACACAGATACAAACAGTAAAAGGAGTAAGACATGGGAATAGACTATCACCTAAACTATTCACAGCGAGCCTAGAAAGCATATTTCGGAAAACTGACTGGGAGGTGATGGATATAAACATAGATGGAAGATACCTAAGCAACTTAAGATGTGCCGATGACATTCCTATGATGTCGGAAGAATCCGAAGAATTACAAAACATGCTAACCGACCTAAATGGGGAAAGTAAAAAATTAGGCTTAAAGATGAACAGGACGAAGACACAAGTAATGTTCAACGATAAAGTCCCCCGAAAGGCCATGAAGCTAGAAGGTGAGACTCTAGAAGAGGTCGATGAATACACCTACCTAGGCCAGGTAAAAAAGCTAGAGAAAGACCATGGCTGTGAAATAAAATGACGCATAACGATAGGTTGGGGAGCATTTGGTGTGAATAGAGACATTCTGAAGAGCACCTTGCCAATGTGCCTAAAGCGTGAAGTATACAACGGCTGCACAATACCAGCCATGACTTATGGATGCGAAACATGGAAATTAACCAAACGAGCTGAAAACCAAGTAGCACAGAGAGCCATGGAAAGAGCAATGCTAGGGATAACTCTAAAAGATATAAAAAGATAAACATGGATCAGAGAAAGGACTGGAGTGAAGGATATTATACAACTAATTAAACATCAAAAATGAAGATGGGCTGGTCACCTAACAAGAAGAGATGAAAATAGATGGGGGGGAGACTAACCGATTGGTGTCCACGGGACAGTAAAAGAAGTAGAAAAAGACCAGACACAAAATGGAGGGACGAGATAGAAATGTTTGCCGGTAAGACTTGGCAGAGACTAGCACAAGATATGTTGTCATGGAAGGAAATGGGAAAGGCCTTTGTCCATCAGTGGACTTATAACGGCTGATGATGATGGTGATGATGATGGTATATATATATTTCAATTATTCTTCAGAAGAAGAGATGCCCGATAAGACAGATATAGCAACTCTAGAGTAGCGATAGAGAGTGCAGGCCTTGTGGAATAGCGAGAGTTACATAGAGGAAAATAGTAATAGCCCGACACATATTATTAAGGAATCAGCAGAGATTGCAGGCAATACGAATGTACACTATAATATATGGAAATATTCAAAAGCAAAATTAAAACTTAGCAAATTAATAAACACACACACGAGATCAGATTAAAAAGAAACACCTTAAAAGGGTAGTAGAGGCTATCAGAAGAGGGAAGAGATTTAAAAGCGCCCGAGCCGCAGCTCATGCCGGCAAGCAACATATGTTTGCACTAAGAGATACAAAATGGCAACATTATCAAAAGTAGGGACAAGTTTTTAAAAGTAACCGAAGATTATTATGAACATGTATATGCTACAAAAATAGAAATACAACAAACTGATAAGCCGGTATATACTAGTGATATCCCAGACTTAAAAGAGGCAGTAGTGTCTGCATTACGAAATATGAAACTCGGAAAAGCTCTAGTCGAGGACTGTATAACGACATACCTTCTAGAAGATGCAGGGGAGATATTGCACAAAGGACTAGCACATCTATTCGCACAGTTCATAAGAGGAAGAAAGGTCCTTAAACACTTACGTCTATGAATAGTGATCCTACTCCACAAGAGAGGAGATAACAGCGATCCCAGCAACTATTACACTATTACCTAACATATATAAACTATTCACACAACTACTTCCAAACAGACTAAAAGCACTCTGGATAAAAGTCAACCAGATGAGTAGGCATGCTTCAAAATCGGCTACTCAACAATATACCACATACATGCATTAAATCAGCTAATCAAAAAGCTATTCAATTACAACAAACCACTGTGTTTGGCCTCTGTAGTTTATGAGATATCATTTGACTCGATAGAACCACGGCAGTCCTCAACGCAATGCGAGAATAGGGTGTTAACGAGAATTACATACACATCATTCAAACCATATACGAACATGTCACTGCAATAATTAGACTACATCAAGACACAAACAAGGTAAAGATAGCAAAATGAGTAATACAAGGGCATCTTTCGAAAATCTGTCTGGAAGGGAGTGGGAATAAACATAGACCGAGCATACTTAAACCACTTAAGTATCGCCGAAGACGTTTCTGTGATGTCTGAAGAATCGGGAGAATTACAAAACAGTTTTACTGGTCTAAATAGAGAAAGTAAAACGGTAGGCCTAATGATGAACAGACCAAAGACAACAGTAATGTTCAACGATAAAGTACCAAAACAGATCATGAAGCTAGATGGAGAAGCTCTAGTACCGTGACAGCTAAATAGAACGACGCACAACGATCGGATGGAATCATTTGGTATACTCGAGACATATTGAAGAGCCCTCTGTCAATGTGCTTAAAGCGTAAATTATACAATGAATTACCAACTATGACTTATGGATGCGAAACATGGAAATTAACAAAACGAACTGAGAACCAACTTAGAATCGCACAGAGAGCCATGGCAAGAACACTGCTAAGGATAACTCCAAGAGATAGAAAAATATCAACATGGATCAGAAGGACTAGAGTGAAATATATGAGACACATACTTAAGCAACACAAATGGAGATGGGCTGCTCACCTAGCTAGAGGAGACATTAACAGATGGAGCAAAAGATTAACCGATTGATGCCCATGGGACAGTAAACGCAGTAGGAAAATACTAGACACCAGATGAAGTGATGAGAAAGGTTTGCAGAGGTTAGCACAATCACAATCTAATGCCGTTTTCAATGCAGTGCATATTTGTTAATCACAAACAAACGGAATTATTAGTGAAACAAAAAAAGAAAAAAAATTCGTAATATCAGACAAAGAAACAAAGCTACAGACAAATAAACTCTGACCAACATGAATGTACGCACACAAAAATGGCTAATATCATCCTAACCAAAACCCACCGAACCTATCAATCAACCAGTCCGCCATTCGTTTTTGTTTTGCTTATAAAAATCAAACAAAATAGCGGGGACGAAGATTAGAGACAGCAAATCGTGTGGATTTATGTGTCGGGTACGCGAGATCAAAGAGGAGGATTCTGCTAGGAAAATTAATAACAGCTGAATGTATCTTGCACGCACACGAAAGAATAAACGTTATTTTCTTCATGTTTATATTATTTATAATAAACTGAACCTGAGTCGCTCTCAATAGCGGTCCAGAACAACGCCATGAAAACCAATTACATTAAGGCTAAGATGTACAAAACACAGAAGTTCACATGTTCACTTACATACGCGACTGGATGAGGAGAGTGATCCATTGGGAACTGTGCACACGACTATGTTTGACGAATGGTATGTGTTCAGACAAGAATCTGTCCCAAAGAACGAAACACATCTTTCGGGACTTTGATATTCCAACAAATCACCCTATCCAGGCCAGAAGACCAGATCTAGTTGTAGTGAATAAGACAAAAGGAATGTGTCAGATAGTTGATTTCTCTGTTCCGCCAGACGACGGGTTGAAGGTGAAACACACTTAAAAACTAAATAAGTATCTACACCTCGTTAGAGAACTGGAAAGATGTGGAACATGAACCGAATAATAATAGTACCAATTGTGGTCGGAGTTCGGGGAACGGTCACTAAGAACCTACCAATGAAATAGGTATCCGGGCAAGAGATGAAGGCATCCAGTCGACAGCAGAGCTGAAGTCGGCGGAAATGTTGTGAGAAGTCCTGAAGTATTGAGGAGAATTGCTGTCACTTGATCTCCAGTGAAAGCCACCTTTCACTACTCGTGTGAAAACACAATAATGATGATTATGATGATGATGACAACAACGACTACCACTACTACTACTACTACTACTACTACTACTAGCTGGACCGCAGGAAATTCTACCAGCTGCACTCTGTCGTATCTTTCTTTTGCTCAATGAAGAATTATTTATGCAATTTTTACGCTTTTCCCTCCTTACCTGGCATTCAGTTCATCGCCCATTGTATATTGATATCCAGCCAACAATCATGTCTATGTCTTTCTTTCGTCTCCGTCCCTCCTCTGTATGTATATGTATTGTCAAACTCCAGGACAGAGTTGACTTTACTTTCCTATGCAACAAGAGCATGAACAAGAACAAGAACAATCCTCACCAAAAAGAGGGGTGTAAACCGATATGAAAAATCCCCATTCCCCTACCGTGATTTGAACTCATGATTGCTAGCCTGGTGTGCTACCACCTGCGCTAAACTGATAAGTCTTACATACCTTCAAATGTTATGATATCCTGGGACGAAACGATTATTCTGGGGTCAGACACCTGTGCGGAAATGTAAGTGACCCCGGTCACCTTAGGAAATAGGTATATTGCGTAGGTGTCCAACAGGATGTGAATGATACCTGCGTAGGCGTTCGAGAAACCTATAAAGCAGACCCGAACAGAGAACGAGGGGCGGACAGAAATCTCGACACTCAAAGAAGGGACAGACATCAGCGGAGCCGAAAGGCACGAGACCGCTGTCCCTGTTGGGGACAGACTGGCGGTTCTCCCACTCTTCACTTTCCGGCCGACATGTCCAGATATTTTTACAAGCAAGTCTTCGAGTTTCCTTTCTATCCAAGTCCAGGACATTCACCTGCTATACAACACAAAATGTATAGTAGAATTACGCAACGAAGAGTTTGACTCTGGACCAACCAGGCTTGTATATACTTATTTACCCTTTCGCCTGGTTGTCTTTTGTTTTTTCTCTGGCGCTCTCACCGCCTGCCTTTTCTCCTTCACATCCTACGTGTTCCTCCCTTTCTCCTATTACTCGCCTTTCCCTATTAGTCTATGTTTCCTCTATGGGTAAATAATAGGATAGAGGCTAGGCTCTCTATCATTGGCTCTGGACAATTCTGAATTCAAACCAGGAGGTGTGGCTCTAACGCAGACTGGTCCCCTTTCATCCACCAGGATAGACCAGATATTATGTTTGGCTACTGCTACCATCTAACCTATTACCAGCTGTCGTATGCTACTTCAGGAGGAGATATGAACTGCCAAATAAAACTTGTTTCCCTGAGAAATGTCATGAAGAGGAAGATATGTGATACGGAACCCAGTTTGGGGAACCCTGTACTAGGTCAGGGATTAAACTGGAACGGGAGATATTTACAAAACAAGATATGTCAACTGTGCCGCTTAGGTCAATAGACAGATACATTTCACAAAGATGGCCAGAGGCTTTATAATAGTCGTGTGTGGTTGTACATCGATTCATAAGATTGGGCAGAAAGCGGAAGTACATAATGGTGGGACAGGATTGGGGTTGCCCCTGGGGGGCGGGGTGGAATTAGATAGATGATTCTACTATTTCAGCACCATTATCTAACAAGTGACCCATTTACCTTCAGTAGGGGACATTTTGATTTCGGTCTCGATACGATAATCACTCTAAATAATCTATGTTTGTCCCTTGCGTTTGATTCACGTCGTTATCTCGTACCGACCCTTTGCCTTTTTGAAGATTATCACCTTCCCTTTCTTCCCTCTTTATATCCATCTTCTTCTATATGTCCTTTCCTTTCATCGTCTTCTCTCTTTATATTCATATTCTTCCATATTTCCTTCTTTTCTCTCTGTATATTCATCCTCTTCCATATTTCCTTTTCTTCATCTTCTTCTCCCCGTATACTCATCTTCCATACTTCATTTTCTTCATCTTCTTCTCTCTGTATATTCATCTTCTTCCATATTTCCTTTTCTTCATCTTCTTCTCTCTGTATATTCATCTTCTTCCATATTTCCGTTTCTTCATCCTCTTCTCTCTGTATATTCATCTTCTTCTCTCTTCATATCCAACTTCTTCTATATTTCCCATTCATTCATCTTCTATCCTTGTTGTCAAACTCAGGAGTTGACAATCCTCACCAACATTTGGGGGTGTACATCGATGTGTAAAATTCCCATTCGCCTACCGTGACTTGAATCACGACATAGTGATTGGTGGGCTGGTGTCTAACTAACCGAGCTAAATTGGCAAGTCTTAGAAAATAAGGAAAATGTATCATATTTAATATATATACAATACAAACGTTGCAGTAATCATCTTCAGTCGGAATAGAAGTTGGAAGTGAGTCTTGTTCCTAATATTATTGTGTTGCTCTTCCTTCTTCATTTCCTTTGTTTCACTGTTGGCCATCTTCACCAATCGGTTATTTATTCTTTCTGGTTGACCTTTTCATTCTTCATCTTTTTTATTTCTACTCATCGTCTTTCATCTTCGTTTTGTTTCCCTTTCGCTTCCTCCAGTTTCGCAGCGTTCGTTTAAGCCCACCAATGAACATAAAATAATGTTTGCAATAAATACTTCAGATTGCATCAGACATTTTTATTGTACATAATTACCGCGTCAGATTGCATCGGCCTTTCCTCTGGACTAGCTAGGCATTATTTATTTACTTTTTGTCTTTTGGATAGTCAATTTCGTGACAAGGACGATCATTGAAAAGGATTGATTTGCATTCTCCAACCAAAGGGCACAAATGTGTGTAGAATGACTGTTTCGTACCGTTTGAGTAATGAATTTGGGCTGAAATCATTTAAATCCGCTCGTAAACCAAAGTTGACGAAAGCTTTGAAAGCCAAGCGGTTAGCATTAGCTAAAAGACATCAGCATTGGACCGCTGAAGATTGGAGTAAAGTGTTGTTCACCGACGAGTCAATCCTGCAGCAGTTTGTTGTGTGAAAGCGAAACGTGCGTAGACCGCCAGGAAAGCGATACGACGAAACGTACACGAGTTCAACGCTGAAACACCTACCGAGCCAGAGGATTTGAGGTGCGATGTTAGCCAACGGAACTGCTCGGCTATATGTTCTGCCTCTTGGATCAACCATGAATGGTCTGAAGCACAAATTAGAAATCAATATGACCATTCATAAATGCAAGATATCCATGCAAGACGGCGCATCGTACTATACATCTAATATTACGACGGGCTTTCTCAACAGAAATGTACGAGAGAAAGTAGGCCGATATTCAGAGTGTTTCAGTTTTTATATGTATCCAAGCAAGCGAAGCGAATCTTGGGTATTGATCAAGACCCATACTTTTCTATATGAGTTTGACATCCGTTACAAGTCTATGCACACCTAAACCATAGAACTAAGTTTTAAAAAATATTCATGCAAATATAACACAACCCAACGTATAACATAGGCTACAGGAAACAAGGACCCCCCCCCCACACACACACATTTTGTTAAAAAAGAGTTAAACACATAGACACTGAATTCATTTAATTAATGTAATCAAACAGTGTTACCAATTGAGAAGTTTTTCATCTAAATCCAGATGTTTTGGTTGCGTCTAGATGTCAGAGATTGCTATGATTTTCAATAAAATAAGTAATATGTTCATTTAAGTTATAATAATAAAATAAGTAATATTTTCAATAGTATAAGCAATAGTTTAATAAAGTAAATGTTGATGATTTAAGTCACATTAATGTATTAGTAATATGTCTCACATTTCCTAAATTTTAGATGGGGAACCTAGATGTTTCTAGACTCAAATGTAGATGTAAACTTCAAAATTGTTCAACACTGGTTATGGTAAGTTACAAGATCACAACTACTCCAGGAGGATTAGACTAAACAACACGCAATACCTGTAAAATATAAAATCCATAGCAGAGGACCGACGAGCATGGATGGGACTGGTCGCGGAGATCGGGAATACGACACACAACTAATACTAATTAAGTAGATGTGTAGTTGTAAGTGGCCAAGTGGAATTCTTCTTTCAAGACATGGCATTTAATATAGTTAATAGGTTTTATGGCTTTGACTGAACCTACGAACCGTAACCCCGGATATTCTCCATTCATATTGAAGTTGTTAAAGATTCAACCTAGTCGAAAAAATAGAAAAAAATGTCCTGCAGTAATCAAGTAATTCCTTAGTATTTAGAAAAAAATCGATTTTTATGGTTTCATCGGGGGAGGAGGGGCTATTTACAATGTAACTCTACTAGTAAACTGGTCCGCTACTCCCCTTGTGGAGTTTGTTATCTAGTCGTCTTAGATATTTTAATGATGAGTTTTTGTACTTTCATTTGGAGAGGGGGCACGCGGGGCTGCTCGGGAGTATCACTGCAAACTTTTAACCTAGTTAAACTTCCCGCAGCCTATATTATTTTATCATTGGCATAGATCTATCTCTAAGATAAGCATCTCTTACTTTGTGGCACTCCCCTTTTTAGTGAATACGAGTGCCTTGAAGAAACATATTTCAAGGGACTAAAAAAGCAGCTTTTCATATATAGAGACTATTAGAAACATGTATGTGTGTTAGTTGTTTGGGGAGCGCGCGCGCGCGCGCGTGCGTGCGTGCGTGCGTGCGTGCGTGCGTGCGTGCGTGCGCCTGTGTGTGTGTGTTCCTATTCACTTTCGAGACCGTGCTAGCCTGGACACTTCACGCTTGGTCAGTTACAGTGAAGACCAGCTATTTCGGTTGGCATATATGAGTTGGTTGATTTCGGTCACGGCTTTCCTTTATCGTATTTGCTCTTACGACGGCTTCGTTTGCAAGTTTGATCGCTTCTTTGTATTTTGCGGTTTTTGTTGACCTTTGGGATTGGTGGTCGCTCTTCACAGGTGGTTTCCTTTATCGTTTCCCATCTGTCGCGATCTGTATTATTTTCTCGTTATGTGCTTCCTGACCTGCCCCTGCGTGTTGGAGTATTACTGGTGTGTCAGTGATAGTAGTTTATGCTTGTTGTTCTTCCTTGTTAGTTGGCTTCCCGTTTCATTGATAGGTCCATCTTTGTTTGTGTTGTTGTTCTTCCTGATGTTTTCCCGGATGCTCTGGATTCAGGTCCGGTATTCGCTCATTTGTAATGATGTCACGTCTAACATTGGACAGTTTGTTGGCATCTGTCCGTGGAGTGTGTTTCTCGCCAGATGTTGTAGGTGGCTTTAGGCGTTCAGGTCGTGTTTAGTGAATCGGTGTAGAAAGCTTCCATAACTCCTACATACTCTACCCTGGTCCGTTTTTGTCTTGTTACTTTTCCCGGGATTTCGGTTGTACAGAGAAGGCCACCGTGAGTGGTGTCCTCGTGTGAGTGAAAATACTTTTGATTTGGACTCTTTCGTTGTTGAGCAGATCCGACCACTAGGACTTTTAAAGTTAACTATTCTTTTGCTAGACGATGCAAGCTAATTTCTCTGTCCCTACTACTATGTTCCACCATCTAGCCATATTGTATGTGTCCTCGTCCACCCTTTGTCCATTCCACTATTTGGGTGGCTGGCAAGCAAGGTCTCATATGAGACTCACTGTTTGGGGTGGGTTAATTTCGGATTTAGATTTTTATTATTATCATCACTACAACCATGACTATTATTATTTCCCATATCTGAAAATTCAACAATCGTATGCCAATACTTCCAGCTGAGACCTAAGGCAAATTAATGTTTTCTTGGGAAGTTATTGAGCATTGTTCTTGTTCATATCTCTCCCTTAGTTTTGTAAGTCTGTTTTCAAATCCATCCCGTTCTTTTTCGGAAATAATCGAATAGGCGCCGTTAGAGTCTAGAACTAATAACTTAACAAGGAACAGACAGACAAGTATTGTGTCTATTCTTTTGGTGCCTTCTCACTGATAGGGTCGGGGTGGGTTGTGGAGGGAATCATTCAAACGTTACTTAGTTATGCCCCGGTCATTTTAAAATAACTCAAGTTGATTTCGGTAAAATAGAATGCTGAAATTCCATACGGCAAAACAATGGAATTCGGTAAAATAGAATGCAGAAATACCATAGAGCAAACATTTAAAAAATGAAATAACAATGAATATTTGCCAGTGCAACTCACATTTTTCGTTCTTTTTCGGAGATACTCTAATAGGCGCCTCTCCGAACGAGTGTGTTCTGTTGTTGTTGTTGTTGTTGTTGTTGTTGTTGTTGTTGTTGCTGATGATGTTGCTGTTGCTACTGCTGTTGCTGCTGCTGCTACTGTTGTTGTTGTTGTTGTTGTTGTTGTTTTGGGAATTTGCATGTTCACACCAGATGTCTGTTGGTTATGGTTGGATATTCAATGATAACAAGTGTCCACAGATCATAGTATCAGTGTTATATCACTAGAATAGCACCCGACATATGACGGTGTGTATTGTAGCTGGTCTACACACTTAGATATGAACACATATTTAGTGTGATCAAAATCAGCGTTACAAAGCCACAGACCGTGTCGATTTTAGGTATAGATATGAACAATTCATTAATCATCGGAGGGTTCAGCTTATTACTTGGTAACAATAGAAAATTGATCCCTCACTTCAAGCACATATACTCTAAAATATGTGTTTGGCTGAATTGAGTAATACATTGTGAATAAGTCCTGGTTGATGAAGATCTGGTCGGGTTAATTTTAAAAAGGCGAAACTAATCTTTCTTTTCATACCATTTTATTCAGACATAATTTGGGGTTCTGTAAACAGAATATGAAATGTGTATCTACAGACGTGTTACTTGAAACAATATATATAGCTATTGATGTGAGGGTTCAGTTTACAAATATATGCCAGTAGAACCAATAGAAAACCGATCCTCCATCTTTATGCCCAGGTACAGTAATAAGATTTATTAATTATGGGAGTCAGTTTATTATTTCATAATAATAGAAACAACAATAGAAAACCGATCCCCGTTTTATTGACCATACACTCCACGCAGAGAGATAGCATCTGTTTTAAGTACGCGATTCTTCGTTGTTTATTCGGATATATGTTGGGGGTATGTATGAGAAATATCAAATGTGTAGCTGGTCTACACATTTATATATGCACATATATTTAGTGTGACCAAAATCAGCGTTACAAAGCCAGAAATCATGGCGTTTATAGGTATAAATGTATATAAGCCATGATAGCACAGATAAGACTTCTTAATAAATACGTAAATAAGTTTAATATTGGACGTATTTATTAAGATATCGCATCTGTGCTATCACGGCCTATGTAAACAGATAGTCAAATTAATAAAATGTGCTTTTACTATATCTGCTGGGGGATTGGTGTGAATAATCCTGATATAAGAATACTTATCTTATTGCCATTTCAAAACCGACTTATTTTGTTCATAAGCAGACAGTCACTTGAAATTTAAAAACATACTAAAAGAAAAGACGCATACAAGATAACAATATCAATAAGATCTGGTGTCCTCTTAATTCAGTTGTGCAAGTTCATTCACTTGACTTTGTTTACCAAATTAAAAGACTTTGATGAAGATAAGAGGACAGCGACACACCTGAGCACAGTTATCAGTGCTGATATATGTCTTACTAATATATATTCATTCTCTGTCATCAACATGTTTGTTGTACATGAGTTTTCATTCACTGAAGTTCGTGTGAAGACCAACTTTCTTGCTTTCTTCATTCAGTTCGTCTAGCATTGTTTGGAGATCATGAAGATTTTCAGTAAAAAGGACATTGTCGTCTGCAAATATGAGGTTACTTAGGTATTCGCCGTCTATTTTGATTCCTTTATTTGCCCAGTCTAGATATCGGAAGATCATCACGAGGTAGGCTGTGAAGAATGTAGGTGAACTATTATCATATTGTCTTACTTCTGAAAGGGCTCAGAGTATGTGTGTAGCCTACACGATAAAAAGTATCGAAAACGCAGAGCTGAAGACAGTGGCCCACAGTATCAACCTAGGACCACTAATCTCTATGAAATCCTCAAAAGAAGAAGAAATCAGGTGAATAACCACTGTTGGTTGGCAAGCTTTTGGAAGTTCAGGATCAAACTTCAAGATCAAGAAGATCCCATTAGACCTAAACAGAAGGGTATACAACCAATGCATCGTCCTGATAGTCACCTGTGGAGCAGAAGCATACCAAAGGACCGGTTCAAACTAAGAACCATGCGAAGTGTTCACGAAAGAACCATGCTCAATATCACATGGAGAGATCGAAATCCTGCACAGTATATTAGAGAAAAGTCAGAGATATCATAGAATCCATTAGAAAACACAAATGTGAATGGGATGGACATCAGGACTCCAAACTTGGATCCCCAGAGATCATATGAAAAAATGTGGCCGCTGAATAAGATGGCGTGGTGAACTAGACAAGATCAGAAAGTATTCGCTCCGCGACGCCCATCATAGAGGGGTCTGGTGAATCGTCGGGTGGGTCTATGTCCAACGACGGGCGCTACACGGCTGATGATGATATTCATTCTTTCGTGTTCGGGTTCTCTCGTCTTTGTTGTGTTCCTCTCAATATTCCGGCTGCTATATTGTCTGGCCTTGTTTCTGTCCGATTCTCTGATATGAGGTGTTGTTAGCCTTATACATTGATTCTTTCAGACCTCTTTATTTGTGTGCGTCGTTTTGGCCGCTGTACTCACCGTCCTTCTTTCGATCTACATCCCTGAGACACATACCATATGTGTTGTCTTTTTCAAATCATTTCGGTCGCTGTACCTACCGAACAGCCATAATTCTAATTTACAATGTGCAACATTTGGAAAGCGCCAACCAAAACTGTCAATAAAACTGTCAAAATAGGTTTATTCAGTTTTCAAGTCGGTCCGGCTGGCTGGCTGGCTATATATGTATATATTACGCGACAGGCCACACCAATGGAGCTAGAGGGCTGAACTTTTCAAAATGTACTCTATATTAAGACTAGGAAAATGATCTTTTAAAAATTCCCACCTTACATAGATTTGTAGTGGGGTGTTCAATTTACAATGTAAGTTTATGCTAAATCGATTCCTAATTTGTACCCGCTTGTTTTGTGAACATTTGAAAAGAGGTGAGAGAAGTAACTTATTAATTCGTCACCACCTTTTTAAATTGATCACCCCAAACACGGCATGCTGCCAAATGATCTTGGTAACATGACGGTTTCTATTGAGTTACTAAGCAGACCTGTTTTTATCTGTTTTCTTCCAAGCTAATAAGTATTATTTTCAAAATGATTTTGTTTAAAATGTAGAAACTCTCAAGTATTCCCTTCAAACTTGTGACCAGAACAGTGTTAATTTAGAATCTACTTATTTTCAATTGGACAACGGGGAAAATCTGCACATTTTTCATCACACGCAGTAAGAAAAACAATTGCTTCGGAATATGACTGTCCTGGTCCCAAGAGCAAAGTGTGAAGAGAATAATGGTCGTTTCCTATACGTTTCACATATAATCAATCAGAAACAAAAATCGCGTTGCACGGTGTTTTATATCTTTGTTGTCTGTGTTGTTTTAGCCACTCTAAATTCCAGCTTTCTCTTTGAATTTCTGAGACGAATTGGTGCTACTAATATATTGATTGATTCTTTCGGAAGTATTTACGTGTACCTTTGGTTGTTCTTTCAGTCTTTCTGTTGCGGGATGTTTATTATAATAATTTGATTACTTTTAAATATTTCCTTCAGTTTTGTTGTCGTTTTCCGAACGTTTCGGCCGCTGTATCTACTAGTGATCTTTCGGTCTGAAGTCTTACAGAATCCTCTTAATGAAAAAGATTAATTTCCTGGAAAACTGCAAAACGCTCCCAGAGCAGTTTTCTTTTAGCTGAGAAAGATCAGTTGGTATCATAAAGCCATCAGAAAGATAACAGAGGATAAAGTATATGCCAAAATAAAAAGAATTAAACATTATTGTATTCTTACTTAATATGCCAAACCAGAGAACGATAGGGTCAAAACAAAAGGAACATGAAAAATTACCAGGACTTTGCCTTGAAGCCAAGAACATTATGGAACATGAATGTCCGGGTTGTACCAATAGTGTTGGGGGTAGATTTGGAAGTGTATCAAAAACAGTAAAGACGAGATTAGATGAATCAGATCTTTGAAGACAAAATTGTGACTGTTCAGACCACAGCGTTGCAGTGGTCTGCGTGAATATTAAGATAAGTAAAGGTGATGGAAATTCGATTAGACTTGCTGTCACCCGATCTCCATGGATAACCACCAGTCATCTGGTGTGAACGTACAAATGCATGAGATATAATATTAATTATAATAATAACCAGTGCTGGAATGCTTCCAATATATCTTGCAAAAGAAAAACAACAAACAAACAGATCAATAAATAAGAAAAAGAATTGGAACTTCGAGGGGGAATTGAATCGATCCAATTTGCAACATTATTGACATCGGTAATAATACTGAGGTGGGTGCTGGAGTTTATGTAGCGTTGGCGTGTGCATGTGTGTGCGCTACCAAGGTGAGTTGTGGTCGATGCATAATTGCTGCACCCACAATTCCAGGGCTCGTTTGCGCGGCGGGTGTATTATTGTTCGAGTATCTGCACGTGACAAACATGATAATTTTGGAATAAAATAATATACTGTTTCTTCCAGGTGATCAGTAGGCGGTTGTCTTAACGACTGAGCTAAACTGACAAGTATTACATGTCAACGAACAAAAAATATATGCGTTTAAATAATTATTTATGTATGATATATACAATTATTATAATTAAATTATAAAGGGATTGTTAAAAAATATGGTTCTCAAAATAATGTAATCTTTTGCTCAACTTGGGAAAATAGTTTTTGCCTCAAATAGTTTTTACAAACATATAAAATAGATAGTTTTCTGAAATCACTTGTCCTTTTAAAATCACAAATGATATGTTAACAATATTCATGGATTGGCAGCTTGTAACCTTTCGTCAGGTCGTACAGGATCAACAGCTGATAATTAAAATGAACGTTAAACAAGCATAACACTGATGAAATGTGTTTACATTGGGTAGTCCATCAACACGATTCAAATAGATATTCATTGGCAACCATTAAATTATGAACGCTTGAACCCAACTCTTGAATTACTTTTCCAAGATAAGGGCTGTCACGATTATTCAATGAATGTCCACACCAGTTTTATTTGGTGAATCTGGTTGAATATCGAGTGAAAGAAAATCGCCTTGAAATGTTACAATATAGATTAAATATAAGGCATAGGGCCACGGGATTATGGGTCCTCTAAACATTGGTGGATTTCATACATGTAAAATATGTAAGCGTATGTTCACGTTTTCAATATAAGATGTAATTATATGCGTATGTGTGTGCGTTTGTG
>VCCN01003667.1:415304-433579 GCA_006491835.1 Architeuthis dux
AATCGATGAAATAATAAACTTTTTTTTCAGGATTTAGAATATCACTTAAGATCCGGGTATTGCACCAGCCAAACTTCAGTGATCGAACAAATAATGGTACAGATACTAGTCCAACTGATTATAATTCTACAGACGATGGACCAATTTGGTTAACGTTGAGGTTTAAACATAAACACATGACGCACACATGGGCATACGCGGCAATGGACTGTTACAGTGAAGAAACAACATTGAACATAACAATTGAGTAGCGCAAAGACAAAAGATGGCGCCGTTGTTGTTCCGTTCAATACAAATGGTTGCCGGTAGGTTTCCGATCTGAGCGGATCCAACACTCTTGGCCGCGAACTGCCAACCATTTTCCGTCATGCTTCTCCGCTCTTTACTGTATGCTCCACTGTCTGATGGATAGAATTGTTCACGCTGGAACAATGCTGACATCGGAGAACGGAAATAGAGCAGAGAGAGCACACGTTCGAACAATAGGATTACACAGAAAAATGGAAGTGGACATTTGTTTGAATTCTGTCAGTTGAGTAACGGAGAAGGAGAAAACGATTGAAGTGAATGGATATCTTTCTGCATCTTTCCACACAAATGTCTACCCTCCTCGAATGATGTTATTGCGTTATCCTTATATCCATATTCGTTTACTGAATGGCGTTTAAAAGGTGCCTTCTCTTTATTCACACTGACTTAGAAGGTTCTCACTCTCTCTCTTTTTAGAAACCATCGACCAAAACTGCCAACATCAATATAGTCAACACCAATATAGTCAACATCAACAAGGTTGTTAAAGTTGTTTTGTTGATCTGGTTGGATATGTATGTACCACGCGGCACCAATGGAGTAGAGGGCTGATAATTTAAACATTTACTCCATATTATGTCTAGAAAACGAGGTTGTGTTTTGGTTTTTTTTTAATTCTTCGCCCAAATTGTTTTTTGGTTAGGGTTCAATTTACAATGTAAGTTTATGTTAAATCTGTCCATTGCTTTGTATTCACGCTTTTCCTTTTTTTGTAAATTCGGACGTGTTTAATGGTTACCGTCAAGCAAAAGTCGAGAGAAGTAACTCATTCATTAGTTATCCCTGTTTTCACCTTTAAACTGATCAGCCGGCACACGGCATGCTGCCAAAAGACGTTGGTCACTTAACTGTTTCTTCTGAGTGACTAACCAGACCTGACTTTCTATCTTACAGTTATTTCTTTCTATCTTTCATCCTGTATTACAGTTATTTATTTCTTCCCTACATCTCCTTCTTTCTTTCGTTCTTTCAGTTCTTCTTTCTTTTATTCCTTTATTTTTTGTTTAAATCATTATGTTATTCTTTTTACGTTCTCTTACGTTCAATCTTAAAGTTCCTTGTTCTTTCTTTTGACCAGTTGCTTGAATCATGTATTAATTAAATGTTTTGTTTCTTTTTTGTTTCTTTTTTGTTTCTTTTTTTTATCTCTTTCTTTTTTAATCATTCCCGTATTATGTCATTCAATTTTATTTATTTCGCGCTATGTTTGTTTCTTATAGTTCATTTTGCTTTGTTTGACCAGTTGTTTCAATCATTTAGTCAGGAAACGTATTCCTCCCCATTTCAAAATGGCTACCAGTGGCAACTGTTTTCAGGTCAATTTTCGTATCAGTGATGGATATATTATGATATTGAGGACGTAATTAGTTGAATTTTGTACCATACATAGTTCTTGTGAATTCACATTTGGATAATACTTGCAAGTCATTGAGAATTCAAGATAGCGGCCATGACTGGTATGAAAGTTGTAAATGCAGTACAGTTGCGTAGACTAGTCTGATATAGATTATGTTGGTGTCAAATCATACTTTTTTTATGAAGCAGCATTCGAATTTGGAACTTTAGAATTATCCGTATTCTTCCTTCTATCTCGCGATTTAAAATGATCAATGTGCGGTAGAACTATCTTCACTGTTTAGATGGAGCTGATCAAGGATATCCGAGGGATACTATGGATCCTTCTGGATGCAGGCCAGATATGTCGCCTGCAAATGTAAGAAGGGTTGGTATGTTAGGCTGCCTTACACCGCACAGCCATATGTTACTGCCATAGGTTTCGGTAGTTATAGTTATTACTTATTTTGAGTTTGGAATTGTGTCATGTCACACCAGACGCGTCTTGAAAAATGGCGGCCACATCAGTTTTCAGATTAATTTTCTCATCAACGATGGATATAATGTATTGAGGACATACTTATATTTGGGGAATTGTCATTTGGATAATAAATGCAAGTTATTGAAAATTCAAAATGGCCGCCATTTTTCAAGATGGTGTGCCATGACACAATTCCAAACTCAAAATAAGTGATAACTATACCAACCGAAACCTAGGGAGAATAACAGAGTGTTGTGCAGTCAGAACATTACCATCACCACTACCAGTATCACGATCATCAATATCACCACCATCATCACCACCACCATCACAACAATTACCATCATCACAATCATCACCACCATCATCACCACCATCATCATCACCATCATCACCTCTATGTAGTGGTAGTAATGATGATATTGATGGTGATGAATGTGGTGATGATGGTGGTGAGGAAGGTGGTGATTGTGATGATGGTTGTGGTGGAGATGATGGTGTTGGTGGTAGTGACATTGATGGTGATGTTTGTGTTGGTGGTGCTTGTGATGATAGTTGTGGTGGACATGATGGTTGGGGTGGTGATGGTGATGATGATACAATTCAAAATGGCTACCAGCCACATCTGTTTTCAGATCAATCTTCTTATCAGCGATGGATATAATATGATATTGAGTTTGGATAATAAATGAAAGCCATTGAAAATCCAAGATGGCCGCCATTATTCAAGATGGTGTGCCATGGCACAATTCCAAACACAAAACAATTGATAGCAATAACAACCGAAACTGTGCAGTAACAGAGGGCTGTACAGTCTAAAGCAGACTAACATAACCCGTCTTACATTTGCAGGATACATAGCTGGACTGGCCTGCGTCCGGTGTTATATTCATCACTGAATCGAAAATTGACCTGAAAACATTTGGCTGACATATTGAAAATGCATGATGGCTCAATATACAGAGTAATATGCAGTGCATTTGGCTATAAGAGTACCAAAATATATACAACATTTGGTTAAGCGACTCCACTATAAATGATAGCGTTCGTGGTTATGATTTCAAAACTAAAAAAAACAAAACGGGGAAAAAAACAGCATGCCGTGTTGTGGGTGATCAATTAAAAATTGGGAAAAGTTGGAATACGTTTTACATTTTGTTGGGAAGTGATGGGCAGTGATCACTAAAAATGTCTGAATTTTCAAAAACCAAGCGTGAATGCTGCCAGGCATAAACTAAGGGATCAATTTAGCATACACTTACATTGAACCACCCACTGAAAACCTATTTAGGAGGGGGCGTTCAAGAATAGGTTTTTAGTGGGTGTATGCTAAATTGACGTAATACAGAGTAAATGTTCAGCCCAACTAGCTCCATTGGCGCGGTCTGTATGCGTGATACATACATAGCCAGCCAACCAGATCAACTTGAAAACTGAAGAAACCTATGTTGACAGTTTTGAAGACATTCTTGTTTGACGGTTTCTAATATGAAGACATATGCAAGAAAGCAAACGCAGAGTTGCTTCCAGTGTAGCGTGACCCATGAGTTAATGATTCTGTCTCCATTTCTCGAACAATCCATGGAAACCCAATCAGTGTTCGTAGTAATTGTGGGTTTCTCCGGGGCAAGGATGTTACCCAGTATCAGAGGAGGGACTGTCGTATAGCGTTAATGGGTTGCGCGTGCACTGCTATTTACCCGAAGCATGGGAGATGTGGATTCGTGCCTTTCCCAAAGTTATTGGTGCGAAGTCAACGCAAACTGTACCAGCCGGATCTGGAACTATTCTCCTGCCGTTAATAGTTACGCCATTCCCACCTCCCAAAGAAATATGAGGCTGGACAAAAAATAAAAACATAGTTCCTTTTCTACCATCATATTACCATAGACACACACATGTATACATGAGTATATACACACACATATGCACATACATACACACTGACATGGAAACACACACACACATACACGGACATACATACATGCACATACACGGACACATACACACGTAACACACACGTAACACACACACACAATACACAGACAAGGACACGTATATATATACACATATACATAGCCATTTAGGCAGCGTTTCACCATTCTCTTCACTCTTCTCCGTCTGTCTATCTGTGTGTCTCTCTCTGTCCCTCAGTCTCTCTCTGTCTCTGTCCCCATGTCCATGTGTATGCATCTCTCTCTCTATGTATGTCTGTCTGTATGTCTGTATGTCTGTATGTCTGTATCTCTCTCTCTCTCTATCTCTCTCTCTCTCTCTCCCTCTCTCTCTCTCTCTCTCTCTCTCTCGGAAAGGTTTCTTTGTACTAGTGAAAAGTCATATACCGACCAGTTAAGCAGAATCGGCCATGTCGAAAGCTTGTACACGACAACACGAGCAGACACCACGATCCATAGGGGCCACATTCGTAAAATGGAAGGAATATTGACCCACTATCTTCCAGACGCGTTCATCAGCAGTGCATTCTTTGCATTATTATCAATAACACTACCGTAGTACACACCAAAAATGACGTGATTATTTACGTATGAATCGGCACGTATGTTATATAGTCATGCTGTTGTTGCGCAACATGCAGACATACAATTAGTAGATGCAAGCGCTGCACAAAAGAAGGATGGGATGCACACAGCTTTGGAAAAGAAGTCCACATTGCTTTTATTCGCTTCAGAACTGTGTGTAGTTCCAGTCATAAGAATCGGACGTATACACAACACGCGTGGCCCTTAACCTCTCTGACTCCGATGACTCTTGAACATCAGATCTTTTTAAGCGTGCTGTTTACATAGCTAGCCTGTTCCTTTCCGTCTCTACTCCCGCTACTTATATTCATCTATACTGCCTTTGATCTGAGATTAATTGGATTTTAAAACATCTGTTTTTATCAACGTGTTACCCCTAACGTGACTGTCCACTCGTTTTTGTTCTTTCATGTTCACGTGGAATTCGCGACCACTTCCGTAAATTATGTATCTCCCTATCGTTTTTGGTCTGCGATTAATCGCTGTCCGTATATCTACTAATTCGCGACAATTCACGCAAAATATATATTCCTTCTCGTACTTTGACCGTGGGAGGATTCCATGCTCTTGTGTCTAATTACTTAATTATCAATTTCGTATTCTTATTAGAACAACCTGATTAAATCACCCGTGCTCATACTATTAAACTAATGCCAAGACATCAATTTTCTGAAGTTTAGCAATTTGAGTAATACAAAATATCTGCTCATATGGAAAGAGATGTTGAAATATTCTAGACCTGCTGGCCAATGGCCGAGGGGCACCAGACGAATTCAGAATAATAACTATGAGTGGGTGCGCTGATAACTGCCTAACGAGCCATTTTTAAAATGTTGAGAAAATCTTGATCAATGTTTGACGAACTTTTGCTCGCGATATCTTCCTCATATTTAGAGCTACAATGCTCACTATGTGTTTGGTTTGAAGCTTGAACAATCCGAATTATTATTCTGAAGCACATTACATTGAACATTAAATACTTACAGAGTTACAATGTATGAAGTCAAATGTTTCTTTTTTTTCTACGAACAAAAAAACAAAAGCCCAAATGTTTTGCTTATTCACGTATTGTTAGGAACATTGCTATGCATATCAATATCAACAGCTTAGTATCAAAGCTTCAAAACAAGATATCCTAACTCGAAAATATCGCAGTTGTAACTTGGTCGAATAATGACAGTGATTATGTTGAAATAACAACCCACAAAATAGTTCCCACAGCTGAACCTATCTTTAGTGAATTCGACTACATTCGCAAGGGAACTATTTCAAGACTTTCGAGACGTTAAAAAATAGGTGTTAGATTGAATCATTCTTTAAGCAGAAATTCCCCGAACTCTTGTGAGGTTTCTCCTACTAGCCAGGTAGTTACGTGGATATACAGGAGTTTCTAAGTGTCTACCTACTTTCATGCACACCAATATCGGACAATACTTACACGTTTGAGGGTATTTGATGAATATACTTAGTTGGCAAATTCCGTTTGCTTGCAGACTCATTGAATACCTGATTGAAAACAATGTCAGCCGGAGAAGTTATATTTTTTTTTAACTACTTAGTTAATGGCCGACATTTGTAATGCAAATCGTATGCAACGCTGGAAACAGTTTTTGTTTCTTATGTGTTTTAAAATGGAGGGAGATGTGTTGTATAGCCACGGGTCTGCGGGAGAAAAATACTCGACTTGGTGAAAAAGCAAGACTGGAGAATTGTTTTATAAGAATATGATGATATAGTTTTATTGCATCAGACACATCGTTCAGTGGCGGAGAATTAAGAGTGGGAGAGAGATACTGGGAGCCGACTTACTTTTCTTTTGACAACAGGGAAATTGGTCCTGTCTTCGTCCCAAACCTAAGTGTTCTCTCCCGCTTCCGAAGACGCTCTATGTGGCTTTTATCGGGTCCGAACGCCCACGCTGGTTTTCCAGCCCGCCACCTACAACCCAAAGTTTTAGTCAACATCCTGTTTATGACTTTTCAACACCCGGTGTGTCTTCCGGTCCCATAATTAAAGATGCTGTTGCATTGAAATGCTCTCGAAAATTGGCGAATAATTTCATCTTTAAATCATGATACCGAAAAGAATACATTTGTAGAGCCCCCATTTTGTTTACGGACATTTTTGTGGGAACCCACCAAGACATCCCGGTGTTCAGAAACTGGCACTAAAACGTGCTCACATCGTTTATTGACACGCATTTTTGTTTTTAAATTGTAACGCTTTTCTTTCATGACTCTTTGATTTAATGTGTATATGTTTTAATGTATAATTTTAATATTTTCTGTGATTTCTTATATATATGTTAAGATAAATAGTTTATACTTTGCATGTTTTACGGTTCATCAGTGGATACATTTGCTTATTTTCTGTTTATGTTTTTGCAGCTATTATTACCTTTCCTGTTTCCATATGGCCAACACTTAACAGCTGCTGATGGCGAATTTAAAGTCAAACAAAAAAGACGGGAAGATTCCTCAGAACGGCATTTTCTTTTCTCATTTTTTTAAAATGTGATTCAAGAGACTACTGTTTTTTAAAAAAATATTTCTTTTTATCCAAGCAAAAGCTTGATGAATACAAATGAACAAAGGATAAGTTAGTGTTAGTGTTTCAACTCCCTGAATGTAATTTCCAGTTCAGGTAAAAGATATATTGTTACTTGCAATGGGACATGGACTTAGGTGCAGCAGGCCTACCACGCTTATGTACAACATTTCTTTTTTTTCTGGTAAAGGTATACGTACTTCAACCATTTTCAATTCAAAAAGTGGAAAAATGTTGAAATTTGTAAACAGGACAAATCATGATTGCCGTTTTTGCAATTATTTTGACAAGTAAAATTGAACTATTTTATGCAATGATTGAATACGACATTCCTTCTTGAAGCTATATTCCCGTACCAAGTGTAGGATGTTCTTATAGTTTAACTCTATCCTCCGGCCGTATGGCCATTGAGTGAGAGACACCACTTCGGGTGCTTGTCGCCTCTAAGTCTATTTCAGATATCGCAAACTTCGAAGAACTAGCCAGGACAGAACGAAACTTATGATAGGTGAAATCCCGGGCAGGGACGGCTGATGCCGTGGCCAGCGTAAGGGTGGTACTTTACTTTACTATCTATTGTCAATTAAAACGTGTGGAAGTTAATATCCCTCTCTCCCTCTCTCTCTCTCTCTCTCTCTCTCTCTCTCTCTCTCTTTATATATATATATCTATATCTTCCCCACTATCCCCCTATCTCTCCCACTCGCTCACTCTCCCTCTCTCCCTCTCTCTCTCTGCCATGTCCCTTCAGGGCGTGGGCGAGCATAGCTCTCCACAGATTCCCTTTTTTGTTGACTTCAGTAATTCTTGCTCCTTTACGACCTCTCTTTCTCCTTTCGGTTAACCATTCCGCCAACCATTTGCCCAATATATAGTTAATTTCTGCAACTGCTTGATGCTGATGTCCGCGATTTGTAACTCACACCCTGGGCTGTTAATACATTAGAATATACAGTCTATTTGTCTCTTGAAATACTATACTAACATTCTCCATATTCTTTTTCAATTCTTCTGCTTCCTTCTATCTTTGCAGTTCTTAAACGTCTTCACCTTTCTTTTTCAGGTAATTTATTTTCGATTTTCCCCATACTAGTTTTTACAATTCCGAACAAGATCATCCGTTTAATTTCCCTTTCTCTAGAACTCTCAAGTTACACTATTTATTTTTGTGGTTTCTCATTTTTTTCAGGTCATTCCATTGTTCCTACTCCCTTTATAAATGACATCTGATTTTGCTTCTGCCAAACGGAAGCTGCGCAGATTTGTTTCTATCCGCTCCAGCTGCGCATTCGATATCAACTTGCAATCTTTATTCTTGAGAAAAGGATTCAGTATATCCGTTCAGTCGTGAATAGAAGTGACCTGTAAATCATGGAGTTAATCGAATATTGATTAGTTTGTAGATTTGGATGTTATATTCGTCTTTTTCACTATGTTATACTCATCTTTGCTTTATCTGGATTTAGGCGATAAGCTGTTAACAGTACTCTGTGTCCATCCATTTAAATACTGATCTGGTTCGCTGTTGCTAAACTTCGGTGACTAACAGAAAACATTTAGGGGACTTTTTTTCTTTCTGTTTATTTACTATGGTTTCATTAGTCTGGGTTCTGTATGAGGGCTGTCTGGGAAGTATCCAACCATTTTGAATGTATCTGGAACCGGTTGCGCAACCTTACTGTAACAAGGCAGCCGGCCAGAGGGGATCTTAATGCGCATACAAAAACAGACACTCTCCCATGGGGCTATTCAGTCGGTAGTGAGGCGCCATTGAGTCTAGATTTGGCCCCACGTAATTTTGGGCTTTTCTCAAAGATATTTCTCACCTTGAGCAGTATTAAGTTGAACGCGACGATGTGGATGATGGCTATCTCGAAATGAAACTTTGAATACTGTTTTGAAAAGTGGAATAGACGCTGGGATAAATGTATGAGTTACAAGGGGGAGTCCTTTGAAGAGGACTGAGGTATCATTACCCTAGGTAAGCTAATGTCCATTAATACACATTGGGTGAATACTTTTAGGAGAAACGAACCGGTCACCCATCGATGTTCGATGCTGCTTAACATAGGCGATCAAATGAGAACCATCGCTTTCAGTGTGACTTGGCCGTAAACGTTGTTACTTATTTCTTTCCATCTAGTAATCTATGTATACTCCGTCTACCACAAGGCTACAACTCACTACTCAGTCATAATGATTTGCAATACTAGCCTACACAGTATTACCTCACGTCTCTGTGTTGTCTATTTAGTTTTGCTTAATTTACTAAGCTTAGTATAATCTTGCACAGGGCTACACGCAGTGATGATCAAACTTACAACGCTAGTGTATGGTGCAGAGAGATCAGCTTGCTAAGAGTTACTCTACCCCAGGCGCACTCCGACCACAAATAGATATTGACTGAGCTTAGGCCCGTGTATTGCCACGATTGCAGGGTACTCAGTAAGGATCACACCCACTACACTTGCAGGACTAGCTTGGTAGGACAAAGATCAATCTACACTAGGCGCGGTTATCCAATCTTTAAACCTTCATTCTTAATCCTCGAATTGAGAACTCTATCAGAAACATGACTGGTTAGTCACTCAGTAGAAACCGTCACGTGACCAACTTCTTTTGACGGCATGGGGGTGATAAATTAACAAATTGGGAAAATGGGTGATCATTGAATCACTTGTCTCGCCTTTTGTTTCGAAATGTTCACTGAAAAGGTCAGAATTTAAGAAAAAAACAAGCATGAATGAGGGCCGATTTAGCATAAACTTACATTGCAAATCGAACCCCCACTTAATTAGGGGAGTTTCTTTTTTAAAAGCGTTTATTTTCTAGACATGAGTAAATGATTACTGGCTCCATTGATTCTGCCTGCACGCGCGACATATACATAGATAGCCAGTCAGCCAGAAAAACTGTAGAAACCTATGTTGACAGTTTCTCAAGCTAAATTCTGTATTACCCTGTACAGAACAACGCAGTAAGCTCTGCTTCACGTCAACAATATCAATTAATCATGCGATCGCTCAAAAGTTTCGACTTGAACCTCTTGGACTTCAGCCAGGAGTTGAGTTTTGGAAGACCTAATGGGGATTAACGTATTTATAATGACTGTTCAAAGAAGCTAATATTTCAATTGGTTGTTTTCTCTGTCAGATTCTCTTATTGACCTCTGATTGAATAATTACTGAGAGAACTAAGGTCGTTGTTCTTGACTCAACCGCCTGAATTATTCGTTTCAGCTCCGTTATTTCTGTTGTTCGTGAAAGAATGATCGACAAAACTAACCCTAGTTCTACGTGTTACTATGCTTAGCTTATTACAGAACAGGTCTGGTTAGTCAACTCAGTAGAAACCGTCACGTGACCAACATCCTTTTGGCAGCATGCCCTGTTGGGGGTGATCAATTAAACACATTGGGAAAAGGGGTGATCAATGAATAAACTACTTCTCTCGCCTGTTGTCGTGTGGTGATCACTAACAACTGAATTTTCAAAAAAACGAGCGTGAACGAGGCCGTACACAAACTGAGGTATCAATTAGCATAAACGTACATTGTAAATTCAACCGCACAATAAAAAAAACGCTTTATCTAGACATAATAATGAGTACATGTTTAAATGTCCATCCCTCTATTTTCATTGATGCGGTATGTAAGTACAACACATAGATAGATAGATAGATAGATAGATAGATAGATAGCCATCCAGTCAGCAAGACAGCCAGCCAGCCAGACTCACTTGGAAACCGAAGAATACCTATGTTGACAGTTTTGAGGGTGTGATCCAGTGACGAAGGAACTACAGAACTTATTACTGACAGAATAAGGCTATTGTATGTATAATATAAATGCGATGATAATGCTTTTACAGTTCTAATTATTCTAGAAAATGACAACCGTTTCAATTTTGTATTGTTTTGTTTCTTATATTCTGCCAGTCTAAGCCGTTAGCTGTTGACGCATTGTCCATTTTCCCACTGATTTAATGCATACAATTCCAAGACCGTGTCATCACTGTACCCTTAGCCTATTTGTAAGTCATCATCATTGGTAAAGTCTGCGTCGGAGTTCACGGCAGTTCCACTCAATTTTATATATCGGTATCCATCAGCGTGAAAGAAAACAAATAAATAAAAGCACGTTGGTAATTATTGTATTTGTAATGATAGAAATGATATTAAAAATGTCAATATGGCAAGAAACTTACATTGTTTGTAAAAATGAACACTTCATTTAAATAACATGTTTCGCCAAGTATAGGCCTCATGAATGGGAATATAAAGTGTATCGGATCCTTATAGGGGATCTATCATATTAAGATGTTATCACGTGGGGTAGGGTCATTCATCCTAAGCTAGCCTTCATCCGGTCACTGTTCATGGGTGTTATAAAGTCCGTCTAATCAATAATGCAAGTATTACTGACAGAATAAGGCTTTTTTTTATGGATACTGTAAATGAAGTGCTAATGATTTCACTATCGGAATCCATTGCAAATTATTCTACTATAGACATGTGATTATTACCGACGGAATATGGCTATTATATGCGTAATGTAAATATATTGCTAATGCCTTTACTTTAGAAATGCATTGTACATCAGGAAGAAATGGATTGACAATGGTCATGAATTAATGACTGAATAGAGCTATCATTATGCGTATACTATTTGTTGCTAAAAGATATAACTGTTAAATACTACGGGTGAGTTGTATCCCTTATTTATTTACTTGCAAATACGTGAGATCTGGGTTTATTCCGGTCACATCGGATTGCACAAATATTATTGACTTAAAATATATCACCCAAACGAGAGGAATGCGTAGACGTCATAATCATGAAGATGGGGATGAGAAACTAGCAATATGAATGTACGTAGGTAGCATAATACATATGTATATTGATTAAAGGCAATGCTTATTTGAAATAACATGATGTCATCAAAGTGTTGTTGGGTTTGAGTGAACTCTTCTTATTTTGCCCCTTAAATAATATATGAGTTGTTTGCGATTTCTACCTAATATTACATATGTGTACACTTATTATATCCGTCAGTTAAGCGAGGAGTCATAGACTAATAACATAGAGATATAAAAGTACATAAAGTCACTTAGCCACTTCGCCGAATGTGCATGAATACAGAACATTCGATCGGTTGCGAAATCTTGTTGGAATTGTTTAAACCAGTGATTCCCAAAGTGTGCGCTCCGCCCCGTTACGGGCGATATTAGAGTCATGGACTGACCTCATGGGCGGGGGTCGAAATGTGGCGGTAATCCAAAAAAGGATGAGAGACACTTGTCTAAATCAAGCATAAACCATGAATTCTTTGATCGTCAATCTGTATCTTATTAAAGTGAAAAGGCAATTCCTTCACTTCTCCATTCTATGTGCCTCTCGGATTCATTTTAATACCCTTCGATCTGCTTGCATGATACGTAACATTTGACTATTTTAAGGGACGTGGATTCACTTTACCTTGCCTCGATACATGAAGCCTATCCCCGGCAGTAATTACATCATGTCGCCTGAGGGAATGTCATTCGCGAAATCACAGATTCCAGGGCTAGTATTTAATTCCCGAATGATTTGGATCAGGTAAATATAGACTCTTTTTTCGGTAACACCGTGATCTGAAACCTAGGTAGCCTCGCCCTACCGCTGATTCCAAAAATGGCTGGCAGCTTTGAATGAAATCTGAACCGATTTTCCGTCTGGATTTCTGATTTTCTAAATGCGTTAGCAATCTTGGAGGCTTGCGAGACCAACATGTACATTCTTTACCACCACAAGTGCTCAGATCTGACCAGCTGACATTGATGAGCTGTGATCGTTTAGATCAGTGAGTTGAGCTGAATTCCCTTTGGCATAATGTTTGGTGCTGTTGACCGAATCTTTCAGGTCTGTTTCTTCTTTTATTAATTGCTCATCACTAGGTGATCTTCACTAACAATCACCTTTACTGAAGGTCTTATATTGTAATTATATCTGAAAATCTAAATACATATTAAATAATTATGTGAAGTAATGTTTCAGGCCTGGAAGACAAACGTAACAATGCCACGTCATTTAAGGGCTATATATATTTGTTTCTATTGTGAAGTATTTCTCAGGCATAGCTAAGAACGTCATCTAGTAATATATACTTTAATGTAGGGATTCTCAAACTAGAGTACCCGAACCCAAGAGTGGTCGTATGAATATCATTGGGGGTCGCAGAAATATTTGAATTTCATTTTCAAAGAATAATTATGCAACTGCAGTATCTATTTATTATTTTTATTTTGTTAGCTACATACATAAACTCTTCTTCGTCTAGTGGTGATTGTAGAATGCCTCGATGCTATTAACTAGTTTTCTTAAAGAAGAAATGGATGGGGTAGATATAGATTAGGTTGTTACATATGACATGTTACTTTTTGAATATTAAGATAATATTGACAACACCAAATGTCATAACCAATTTGAAGCAATAACTTTTTTATTTAACAATCCGCTTATGATAATATAGCATCTCTATACACGTATGTAGGCTTAGTGTGTAATATTATAGGGTAGTGGTGGCATAACTAGGTTCATTTAATTTAGTAAGGAACTTCAATAAATATATTAATTAACTCTTTTTCATTGATATTTCATTCTAGTTTTAATAAACATCTATGGTCCGAAATGAATAGAAAATCCTTGATACATTTCCCACGATACGTTTGATACATTTCCCACGATACGTTTTCTTGTCCATAGTTGTCCATATGATAGGTCAAGTGGCTGACCAGCGGGGTACATCGGATGGCATACTAGTTTGACGCCACTTTAGTCTTTTCTTGGAACCTGGGACCTCGTACACAACTCATTAAACAAATAGGATTCCGTCCAAGGGATTTCGCGAAAGGACCCCATGTCGGGTTAGGAAATTCAGGAATATATTGTAATCTAGGCTGAATGGACATTTGTAAGAACATTAGTGATGTTTATACGTATATATGACTATGATATAGGTAAATTAACGAAAGTGGAGATGTTAAATAAATAAAGGAAAAATAGAGAATAATCAACTAACTTAGACTTTGCAAATGCTGTGTCATTCTTTTGATGCACGCCTATATATGTATGCACGTTGACAGTAGAGGCATTAATTATCACTTCCCAAGAAATTATTTAACCTTTGAATATGGAGGATGCTGCAAAACTTCATATCTCAATTATGTGTTAGACTGTCAGAAATATAGGGTACTAATATTATATTTACTAAACATAGCAGTATACTGTCCAATGAAAGAAAACTTAAAATAGGAAGAGTGTCTTACACCGATCTTACACATAGAAGCGGAGAGTCAATCCCCAAAATCGGCATTTCTATACGAAAGGGATAACATCACTTCTCCTTGCGGTCCGTAAACATATATCTGGTCTGGTCTATTCCTACTTCGTTTACTGTCCCATGGACACCAATCGGTTAGTATTTACCCCCATCTATTGTCATCTCTTGTCGCTAGGTGGCCAGCCCATCTTCATTTTGTATGCTTAATATCATTCACTCTAGTCCTTTCTCTGATCCATGTTGATATTTTTCTATCTCTTAGATGTTATCCCTAGCATTGCTCTTTCCATGGCTCTCTGTGCTATTCTAAGTTGGTTCCAGCTGGTTTGGTTAATTTCCAGGTTTCGCATCCATAAGTCATGGCTGGTATTATGCAGCCGTTGTATACTTTACGCTTTAGGCACATTGGCAAGGTGTCTCTATTCATACCAAATGATTTCCAACCTATCGTTATGCGTCGCTTTATTTCGCAGTCATGGTCTTTCTCTAGCTGTATTACCTGACCTAGGTAGATGTATTCATCAACCGCTTCTAGAATCTCGCCTTCTATCTTTATGGCCTTTTTGGGGACCTTATTGTTGAACATTACTTTTGTCTTTGTTCTGTTCATCTTTAAACCTACTTTTTTACTTTCCCTATTTAGATCGGTTAGCATATTTTGTAATTATTCGGATGCTTCCGATGTCATAGAAATGTCATATGCACATTTTAAGTTGCTTAGGTATTCTCCATATATGTTTATTCCCATCATCTCCCAGTCAGTTTTCCGAAAGATGCTTTCTAGGCTCGCTGTGAATAGTTTAGGTGATATTGTATCGCCTTGTCTTACTCCTTTTGCTATCTTTATCTTGTTTGTATCTGTATGTAGTCTAATTATTGCAGTGTCAGTTTCATATATGTTTTGTATAATTTGTATGTAATCCTCGTTAACGCCTTGTTCGCGCATTGCGTTGAAGACTGTTGCATGTTCTACCCAGTCAAATGATTTCTCATACTCTACTAAGACCAAACAGAGTGGTTTATTGTATTCTAGGGTTGTCTCGATTAGTTGATTTATTGCGTGTAGGTGATCTATTGTCGAGTAACCACTTCTGAAACCTGTCTGCTCGTGTGGTTGATTTTCGTCTAGAGTGTCTGTTAATATGTTTGTGATTATTTGTGTGAATAGTTTATATATGTTAGGGAGTAGTGTAATCGGGCGATAATTGCCTAGGTCGTGCTTATCTCCTTTCTTGTGGAGTAGGATTACTATAAGTTTTTAGGGACTTTTCTTTCTCTTATACATTGCGTGGATAGCTGTGCTAGTCCTGTGTGCAAGATTTCTCATGCATCTTCTAGAAAATATGTCGTTATGCCGTCCTCGCCTGGGGCTTTACCGAGTTTCATATTTCGTACTACATATACTACTTCTTCTACTGTTATGTCTGGGATATCGCTAGTATCTATAGATTTAGTAGTTTGTGATATGTTTATTTCTGAAGCATATACATTTACATAGTAGTCTTCAGTTACTTTAGTCAATTGGTCTCTGTTTTTTATAATTTTGCTATTTTTATCTTTTAGTGCAAGCATCTTTTGCTTGCCGATATAATCTGCGGATCGGGCGTTCTTTAAACTATTCCCCTAGTATCTATAGGTTTAGTTTGTTGTAGGTTTATTTTTGAAGCGTATAAGTTTTCATAGTATTCTTCAGCTACTTTAGTCAGTTCGCTTCTGTTTTTGATACTTTTGCCATTTTTATCTTTTAGTGCAGACATCTGTTGCTTGCCGGTATGGTCTGCGGATCTGGCGTGTTTTAAACTCTTCCCCTTTCTGATAGCCTCTACTACTGTCTTAGTGTTTTCCTTTCTTTTTTCGCTTCTCGTTCGTTTATGTATTAGTTTGTTAAGTTCTGATTTTTTGTTTTCGTCTTCTTTAGTGTTTGTCTTCATATTTCTCCTCTGTTTGATTAGTTTTAATGTTCGTTTAGAGTATTTCCCTGTGTTATTGTTTACGTGTGTATTGCCTACCATCTCTGCCGCTTCCTTAATTATATTTGCCATATTATTACTATGTTCCTCTATGTCACTGTCTGTATTCCACAAGACCTGAAATCTCTTCGCTACTCTGAAGTGGCTAATATTCTCTATATATATCTTATTGGGGCATCTCTTCTTCTTAAGGATCATTTTATTTATTTCTGTTTTAAAGTTAAATTTAGTCCTGCACGCTAACATTCTATGGTCGCTGCCTATGTCTACTTTGTTTATGACGGTAACGTCTTTAATGTTCTCGATTTTCTCAGTTAAGATGAAATCAATTCCGTTTTTAGTTGTGCCACTTGGGCTTTTCCAGGTCCGCTTCCGACCTTCCTGTTTTTGAAATAATGTATTAGTTATCTTTAAACCGTATCTCTCCTCGAAGTTTACTAACATGTCACCTCTATCATTCCTCTGTCCTATTCCATATTCAGTATTTCCTTTTCCTACCTTAACATTAAAGTCTCCCATGAATAGAGTGTAGTAAGTTTTCTGCTGGTCTATTATCTTACTGATGTCATCATAACATTCTTCGATTTCTTCAGAGCTTGTCGAAGTTGGCGAGTAGACTTGGATTACCTATCTTTTGCTGAGTCTGACTATTATCCATGCTATTCTGTCTAATATAATGTCAAAGCTTATGACGTTGCCTGCGATGTTATTGTTAACTAGGAATCCTACGCCGCTGAAATCTTTATCGTCTCTCCCTTTATAATAGAATAGGTGTTTACTTACCGTTAATTTTAGGAGGTGTTCTCCTTTTCTGTGGGTTTCACTTATACCTACGATGTGGCAGTCGATTCTGTCCAATTCCATGGGTAGTTGGTCTAGTCTATGGTCCTCGGCTATGCCACGAGCGTTGTAGGTGTAGATCTTCATGTTGTTTAATTTGTTTAATGTCCAAGACTTTGTCTTGCTTGGACAGTGTCTGCTCGCATTCGAGGGCACATTGCCCGCAAGCATACGAAGCAATGCGGTTGGACCTTTAGAAGGCGATGATCCAACATGAACGCTACGATATTTGTATGGTTGTGCTGTCATATTGGATTTGGGAAGTTGGTGGCTAGTTTAGCTCACCGTTTGCCAGTATTTCTGGTGAGCATTTAGAATTGTGCCACCTTATTCAATATATTCGGTGGGGCCCTATATATCTACATGGGGTACTCTATGGTCCACGCCGTCTTTGACGATACCCCACATATCTATGGAGCGTTCCCCATCCACCACCTGGGGACGTGCAGGGTAGCAGATAGATCCTGCCCCCTACAGTTTTGAGTTAGTTGGTTGTTAGTGGTTGTTCATTTGTCTACCTTACGTTTCTAAGTCTGGACTTGTAAGGGTCCACCGATGTCTGCTTCCTAGCTGACATGTTATAAGCGAATGTCAGTGACATTCTTACTATTTGTCAAATGTCAGTGCTGCGCTGTTATTTAAAGGCAAACATCTATCTATCAGCTCTTACTGATAATATACATACGCTCCATTTGTTGTTGGGACAGGGGGTGTTGGAGGCTTGGATTTATAACCCCATGACTACGAAGCCAAGGAAAGAATATATACACACTCTCAGATGAAACCAAGGATATGTACATATATAGAAATGGGTTAAACACAGGAATTACATATACATTCTTCAGGAAATAGGAACATATATTCAAACTTTGGTGTACGAAAAGAACACATATTACCTCTCCCTACCACACCCACATACACACACACACACACAC
>VCCN01003667.1:488504-500156 GCA_006491835.1 Architeuthis dux
GCCCTGTAAAAACCTACAATTGCTAAAGAAACAATCAATAAACCTCCTATGATCAAATGCCGCATCGTTCAAAATGGAGACAAATATTGCCAATATGCTTTGTTGCATGGGAGAAAGTTTGATTTTGATTTTTCATTAGGACAGGATGGAATTTGTTGTGAAAGGCTTGCAAGACAAATCTAGTAACCGTTGTTCCAGGGCCATGCCTAGAGTTATTCGTAAATGTGTCATTCCTACCGGGTGGCTTTGAACGAGAATACGCCTGCGTTCGTCTTTATTCTATAACTCTCGTTTCATTGTGATTTTTATGTCGTATCCAGCCGGCGTCCGACTAGAAAAAGGATCCAACCAAAACAATCGGCTGCCGTTCGAAATCAACGGCAATAATATAGACGAGCTGAACGGATAATGGAAAAAGAATGGCCGTATTTAATATTTGGCGTACGTTTTGTGGCCTTCATTGTTTCTTTCCGCCATATTTGGTGTGTCGATCAACAAACAATGGTTACTATTTTGTTCTCTAACTTCATCAATCTCTTCACTTTCCTCTCTCTTTGACACACTCTTTTTACCTTTCCGCCCTTTGTACCCTCTCTCTCTCTCTCTCGCTCTCTCTCTCTCTCCGACATTATTTCTGTCTCTTTTAGTGCTTTTTGTCAAGCCCACACTCTAGAGTCAACTTTATTTCCCCTTGTCCACAACAATGACAATGACAACAACAATGACCCTCATCAAAATTAGAACCCTTCAAGACTACTGAGGCGGCTGAAATGTGGACTGCAACCTTATTCCTACCCTACTAGAAAATATATACTGCAATTTCCTTTGAAAATTCAGCCTAGCGACTGAAATAATTGTTTCTCTATTTATGTATGTGTCACATGTACAGACCTAACCGTTCATAGTAGAAACTTGGAATGTTGCACACACACACACACACACACACACTCCCCTCGATGGACAGGGAAAACAGTGGGCTTTTTTAAAAATTCGGGCTATCTGATGAAATAGTCGCATTCTTCTATCTATGTATGTGTTACCTGTACAATCCACTGTAATGGAATCAGGGTTGAGTTTGACCCTGAAGCAACCAGTCTTGTTTGTTTCCTCTCTTTCTTTTCATTTCCCACCATTCATTTATTACCTCTACCAACGAAGGTGGAATAACTCTATGTATTCACTTGTGCGTGTCGGTCTCTCCGCCCAATATCGCCAAAAGTTCTCAATACATTGCAATCACATGTTGTGGAAGTGTGAACCAAACGCTACTGAAGAATCGAGTACATTTTGCGCCGGATTCAGGAATCTTTTTACATCGTAGCCATATATCTGTCCACACATTACATTCAAACGTTCTCAATTAATGTTAATAACACTGTATTGGAAGGTTTGCTATCGGGTAACCAAGCATTGATTACATTTTGATGTTGATCTAGGTTTTTCTTGTTTCCATTGAGAGACATTTTTCATGTATTTATATGTATTCACTCACACGCAATATCTCCAAAAGTTGTCGATGATTTTCAATGCTATTTTGTGGAAGGCTGAGGAAGAAATTGATTACATTTCGGGGTGGATACATGGATTGTCTTTCGATACTTTTTCATATATTAAGACTAATCAGAATGTATAAATGTTACCTTCCCTAAATCGTAGTTATGTATGGACTGATTTTCATTCAGTTTTTAGTTATTGTATGGCATCAGCAGAAGTATGCGCTCTCTGAGTGCTTTCTGTTAGTTTACTCTTTTCTTTCCACACGCTCAATGTTCTTTTTTAGTGTTCTTTCCTTGGATGCTTTTCTTTTTCACTTTCTTACATGTTCCGCATTCGGCAAATTCGGGGCGTACTGTCTACGCAGGGTCAAAGTTCATGACAATACTGAATTAGATCCCCCTTTATTTTCTTACCTAGTTAATAGCTTAATAGAAAGGGAAGTCAACAAATGCAATCACCTTTCTACATGAAGTAAGATTTATTAAATAGAAATGCCTCCATGTGCATCTTCATATATAATCTATACCAGAAATATGTATTCAACATTACAATGCACAGTAACTCAAGTGATAGCCATATGGGAATTAATTACAAAATCCCAAACTTATCACTACAAAGAAATATTTACTGTAATAACTTGAACTTCGAGGAAGTAAAGAAGTCAAGGCAAGACATATATAAGAAAGACAAACCTACCTGTTTTTCTAATGTGGGAATACTTGAGGGGTTATGTCCGCTCGTTTCAATCGTCCGTTTCATCGTATGGTTAGTATTGGTTAGAAGCTTTAGTGTTTGTTAGTCAATGAGAAAACAGGAGCGTAATAGGATGGGAGTGTGGTTAGTTTTTTTAGAAGAAATAGGCTCATCTTTCAGGCAATGATTTAGGAGACGAAATAGACACGGCAAGTCTCGGCCGTTAAGTTACTCAAACTGCCTGGGTTCACTGAAAAAACGCGGCAAATCACAGACGTTGACCTTCGCGCCAAGGCCAAATGTCTAGACAAGCAAGGGGAGTAGAATAGTACAATCTACCCCTGTTGTCTAGCGAGTTTAAACATTTAACAGGTACACTTCTTTCCTAAAGTATTGCATAACTCACAGAATTTCCCTATTAATTTATTTCTCTCCTAGAGGATCTAAATTAGGTATTCTTAAACTGATTTACTCTTGTACTATTTATTACATAAGTCGGTAAACTATTCCAGCATAGAATGAATACAAGGATGTATGAATTATAACAATATGACATGTAAGATTGCTTTTAAAACAATGGAATGAATAAAATCATATATGAACTATAACAATATGAACTGTAAGATTATATTTACTTAAATTAATAAAGGAATATATGAACTATGGCATTATGAAATGTAAGATTGCTTTTAGACAAATAAAATGAAGGAACGAATATATGAACTATAACAATATGAAATGTTACATTTAAAAAACATAAAATAATATGATAAACACAACAATAGACAAGGGAAGACATAATGAAAACATGTTTTTTAGAGATAAAATTCAGCTTTTTTTCTTTTTTTTAAAACAAGGAACAATTTAGGAACGAATTCTTCAAAAGTATGATAACGTTTTTAAAAATGGAGTGCGATGGGGTTGTAATTCAGTATTTGTAAAACTTTGAGTATGTACGCCCCAAATCTCCACATTCGGCTAGCTTTCTTACCAAATTTAAAAACAATGTAACTAAAAAAGGTATGAGTTTAAAAAACAAAACAAGTGGGCACAAACCAGTTTAGCATAAACTTACATTGCATATTGAATCTTCAAAGAACAAAAACAGTTTCCCTACTCATTGAGAGTTGTGCGTGTGTGCGCAAAATTTCGATGACTATGAGCGGTTAGGGCTGGGCAAAGTCCGGATATATATATATATATATACATATATATATATATATATAGAGAGAGAGAGATAGAGAGATAGAGAGAGATAGAGAGAGATAGACATATAGAGAGAGATATAGATAGAGAGAGAGAGCGAGATAGATATTATAGAGAGATAGAGAGATATACAGATACATAGGAATGTCAGAACACTTGAATAACCTAAAATCAAAAACAGTGTTTTGCATTCAAATAATCCGACATGAAACCCGCCAATCGCATCTTCCATCTCTTTCCTGCCAATCTGCTTAGCGACAATAAAGCCACAGAAAGTGTCTGTGACTCTTAATAATATTTTCCTGTAGACATCGCTGAGGATATGCTTATTAGATAAGCGCTCATTTCAGCATAGCTGACGTGGAAGTGGGAGAGAAAATCTAGAGACATGTATTTCTGGTCTCCGAAGAATCAGACGGGAATCACATGGAAATAATCAGATTGTCTGCAGAGACCAGCATACATCTATCCACCGATCCATGCATACAGCAGAAAACAGCTTGTTATTTAACAGTCGTAACTGGCACAAAACAGATTGAATCAATTTCCGAATTCCTATACAATAAGATTCAATATGAATGTGGATATAGATTCAGTTCCTGTGTTGTGCAACTTAAGTTTGATTACATTTTTCTAAAATCATAAACTCTTAAAGTCATAGATTTACGGCGATCCCATCTTCGTTTCATGAAGGCAGTGAATATGAACGTCGAGAGGTGTGAGGTCATTGCAAACAATCGCTGCTGAAGAAAACTGCACACACCGAAATAACGTATCCAAGTCAACACCGAGGCGCAGCGTCTCCAGCTGCATTCGCGTACGGGCTTCCATATCCACAAATGCGCTCCTCTCCTAACACAGACTGAAACAAGACTCTACGGGTGCAGATCCATGTTTAAAACAAGACTCTACGGGTGCAGTTTAAATCAGTAGCAATAAAGGAAATGGTGGATGAATTTTAAAAAAGATTATATTCTCATGCACAAACGTTTCGCAGACTTTACGTCATATAATGCGAGTCTGCATAGAACATACAGCTATCTTAGGGGACGAGGGCAGGAGACACCCGATGGTACAACGCCTTCTTATCGAACGACGTTTCATCAGACGGAGACTAAAGGCCCACTTTACCATTAGAGTTACATTATAAATAAGAGCCCCTTGCTACAACCTCAAAACATCGATTCTTCTAAAAAAGGTAACCAATTCCTGGAGGGTTCTAGTGTCTAATCTAACTACAATTGAAGAATTCACTGCGATCACTCAACACCTGGCAGTGTACGAAGTCGACACTCGACAGATATATTATTCAATGCAGCCCTGTGTCGAATTTGAAGTATGTTGGATCAGCTGTTCTGGAGATATCTAATACAAATAAATAAAATTTAAAGATTATAGATATTTCTTCAGGGTTTCTATTAATTATCTCCCTTGACTTCATCTCTTCAGAATTATCTAAATTTAAATATACAATATCTAAATTGACAACACTGAAAAGAAGTAACCCAATTAATTCGAAGCCGTAATTTCGTATGACGGACGGGAAATTATTTTACATGGCAATTATTGTAGGCTGTTCCACATACCATGACTTCCGGCTGCTTCCAAACCTGCACCTTTGGAACAGGCACTGCCATAGTGGATTAATGGATTAAAAGCACCAAAGAATACCGGGGAAATGTTTTTTACTATTTTTCACAGCTAGGTAAACTAGCTAAAATGAATAACCATGCAGTTTTAATAAAGTAATTTACGTGATTGTTTCGTGTATTATTGTGCATTCTTTTGTTTCGTGTCCTCATAACTTTTCACCATTATCGAAATTGACTACGGTTACACAACATTATTATAAAGTGTACAGTTTTACACCCTCACTCACTCGATATTAAAAACGGTGCGCAAATACAAAGAAATAAGACAATGAAAGCAAAACAGAAAGTGGATTATACATTATTATGCGCTCTGATCATGATAATTATTAAATATTAAAAAGTAATTAATATAAATATAATAAGTGAAATTCTTCTGTTCCCTTTTGTGCATCCGTAGTCAATTTCGATAATGCTTAAAGGTTATGTGGTCACAAAACGAAAGAATGCCAGTTTGAGCAAATGATGTGTAGCCATATTGAAGGTTTATGACAATCATTTTTGTGAGTGTTTCGGAATAAGGGGATACAGCCAAATATCGTATTAAAGTATTTGTGCTCCCCTTATCCGAATCTTAATCATTTATTTTATTTTATTTTCTGTTTTACAGCGATGAATATCCGAAACAAGCAGGAATCTGTCAGTTTTCTGTACTTTGAAAATCGTTGTTCTGTGTTGTGAATAGCTAAACAGACTGTTCAAGTTTTTCTTTCAAACAAATACGATTGAGTTTGAGTATGCCAGGGCATTTGCTACCCCATGAAACACATGTCCAAGGACAAATCCTACAGTACTGGCCAATACACTCAATGCTAAGAAACTAGATGAGCGACATTTGGGGTATGAAATTAATTGTCTTAAACCATATTATATCACATGTCCTGCCAGAAGAATTTCACCGGGTCACTTACAAACACCAGTTCAACGGCACGTCTACTTAATTAGTATTAACTATTACAGCCGATTTAATATTTCTCGGGTACATCTATATCCCGATTATTCATTGAAGGCATTCAAAAATAAGATGAATATATCGCAGAAAACATACCCTGCTAAGCGCTCGAACTGAAACTCTAATATACCTGTGATTGCCACTCGATACGAGAACGGCGACTCCTAGGAGAGCACACTGCCTCGTGCCCTGTATGGAGCAGCCTGTGCGTGAGAAAGGGCTGGGTGCACAGTCCTATCCTAAATAGGCAAGACTTTCTGATAATCGGCGGCAGAACAATGTTGTTGCTGAATATTACACCGAGTATTCCCAGACGGTCATTCATCTGTGTATTGACCAGGCTTGACTTCACTGATCGTGCGAGAACCGGTGTATCCAACAGGATTTAGCCGTATATTCTAATATACCTACAGCCTTTCGAGACGTCACCAATCTCGACCCTGCAGGAATAAAACGAAAGTTACCATATTTTTAATACGCTGTGTTCGCAGTTTTATTCAAGTAGAAATACAGAAAGATTACACATACGAGTCATAATATGTTTGTCACCTGTCTGTTTTTGCCTTTCCCGGCCTTGATATAAACCAAAATGTTACTCACTCAATGCTTTTGACAACAAAGACGAATCTATCTTAAACGTATCCGGGCAACATTCTCGACCAGAGTCTCTAAAGTAATCATAGAGCTTCGATAGATCACTAATTTGACCCAACAATAAACACAATAGAACCTTATATAAAGGAGAGAAAATACAAAATTCTAATAAATTGGCTACGGCAATGTAATATTATTTTCTTTAAAGCCATATTTTTTCCCGGACAAAAAGATATGACGTGCCTTTTGAAATGTTTGATACTTCAATTCTAAACCTTCTTGTATCAATATTTCATTCTATTGCCTCAATTTGATAGACTTTGTTTATTTTTATTGTATTTTAGTGTTAACGTGGAATGGGTGTGGCTTTGTTGGGGAACGGAAGATGAAATAGGATCCTCTTTGATTGGGCTTTTTTAAAAACCTATTTTAATGTGAATAAGTCACGTAATGGAGAAAACCGATTCTGACAAATAAATGAAGGAATACATATATGAATGAATGAATAAATAGTGTGTGTGGACAAAGGCAAATCTGAACTGTGTTGCCGTATGCTATGGGGAATGTATAAAGAATGAATAATTCGATGGAATATCACAAGGAAAATAATCTAAGAAATGGAATTAAAAAATAAAGCCGTGGAGAGTAATGAATGGGCTTAGAATTCAAGAACATTGCCTAAAAAAGTATCTGAGCGGTCTAAGGCGCCAAACCAAAGGAACTGCGATCCCTTCACGAGTGTGCTGGGTGTTCTGGACCACGAATGTTGACATGGGTTCAAATCCCACTCCTGACGAGTGAAGTGCCGGTAGCCGATCGGTTAGCAGGCGGGCCGAGTTCAAACCCCCACTGAGACTGGCAGTAATGTCCTTGGGAAAAGCATGAATCCGTCTTCTCTACCCCAGCCATGGAAACAATAGAGTATGGGGAAGTGAGTGACGCCACTGCAGGTCATTGTCGCCTCTACGTCTATTTCACATTTCGCAAACCTCGAAGAACTAGACAGAGTAAACTTGTGATATGTGAAGCCCAGGCAGTGACGGCTGATGCCGTAGCCGGCGTAAGGGTATCACTTTAGTTCATAAGAAAAACGACATCGATGTATACAATTCTTCCTCTTTTAGTCTTACTTTATAGTACTAGTGTTGCTTTTTACCTGAACACTAAGCCTAGATACATTCTTCAGTATTACATTAAGTTATTACTAGTGTTACTCGATACTATTAGTTGTGTTCTTTTCACAGTGAAACTAGTAACAGACTACTTAGTAATAATGAACAGCGTATCGAGCTCGATACACTGCTCAGTATTACTAGTAGTCTGTTACTAGTTTCACTTCATAGTATTGTTACCTTTCACCGCAACGCCGTGGCGCTATACACTCTTCGTTTACCTGACAATAAAGAAAAGCGATACTACTAAAGCGATACTACTATAGCGGTAGACCAACTAAGATCAAAATATAGTATCTGTTCGTATCAGCTTAATATCTGATATGTCCCCGATGTCCTGTCTTTCTCCCTGGTCTTCTTTCTTTCTTTTTCCTTGGCCCTCTTTCATTGTGTGTGTTTGATCTGATTTCTTTCTTTCTTTCTCTTTAGTTTTCATTCTTTCTTTTTTTCTTTCTTTCCGTCTTCTTTTATTTCTTTATTTCTGTTATCCTCCCCTTTTCCTTCTACCTTGCATCACCATTCCCTTTCTGTTTTCTTCTCCCATCATTTCAACACAGGTATTCAATTCGTTTTCATCACCCTCTGTCCCCCCCCCCGTTCTTTACACTCTCCCACTCGGGGCGGGGATGGGAAGGTGGCAGCTGATGCAATTCTTCGTCCCATTACCATGTCAATAAACAGCAAATCCCATCGATATATCTACATTATGGCAAACATAACCCCCGCCGAAGTATCAACAAGGGTAACAACCTGTTACTCCCGTCAGCCATTATCTGTATTCTAATGTAACAGAATGGCACTGACAAACAGATCCCTTGCAATCGTCAATAACCAAAAAATAAGCACATAAAACACGCATGCAGAGTAGTTTCACACAATAGATACAATAGATTGCTTGTGAATGCAATCGAAGTATTAAGGGAGATGAGGTTCTACAACAAAGAAATACAGACTAAAGCCATACATCATGCTGGTTCGAGATAACACGCATACAAAAGTGTTAGTTTGCGCTTATGGCTATGTTGAAAATCTGAACTTGTTCTTTTTTCTTGCATCCGTTGATTCTCAGTAAATGTAGAAATGTCCACCAGTGAATGAACAGACTTTATGATAAATACAGTAGACGCTCGTTATTATAAGTATAGTATAAGGAAAGACAATTAGTAATTAAGTTGTACTCGCCTATATCATTTCAGCTTGTAAGGAGAATGACAACCCCAAACCTCAAAAGTAAATATAATACATTTTGTTTCCCAGGCTCTTCGTGTCAGAGGTGAAAGGACCAACCACAGCGGGGAAAGAGCCCCTGTGGTGCTGGCGCCAGGCAGATCAGTTCGGTTATCTTACTAGGGGTTTTACGAATATAACCCGTGTCGCGAGTTAGTAGACGATGAATGACTGCGAAAACGCATTATGAATCTTTGAGTTATTGATCGCCGATCAATGTTATTTTGATGGTAAATGTTATTTTGGACAGATAAGCCCAATTAACGGAAGTGAAGAGGAAAGAAAGGGATAAAGAAAGGACGAAGGGACGAAGAGTGATGGATTATGAGTGACGTATCAAATACCTTTTCCCCTCGGGCGACGAATTGTAAAGAGTCCTTTTGAAAACAACTATGATGTTGTGACTGTATTCACTTACATGGGACGGAAGACGAAAATAAAGAGATATACTCTATAAAGGAGAATAAATATGTAATACTTATTTGTGAACTGTGAGGATTTATCCAAGAATCATTTAGAAATTGTTATGTAAGAATCATTTGGGAATTGTGAAGCTTTATCCAAGAATCAGTTAAGAAAGGTTATCCAATAATTATTTTTGATCCGTTTGAATTCATCCAATAATCATGTAGATATGGTTATCCAGCACCATTTGGTAATGTGAAGCTTTATCTAAGCATCATTTAAGAAGGTTCATCCAATAATTAATTGTGAACTGTTAGGAGATATCCAAGATTCATTCAGAAATGGTTATCCAAGAATGATTTCGGAATTGTTAAGCTTTATCCAAGAATCATTTAAGAATGGTTGTCCAATAATTATTTGTGAACTGTAATGATTTATCCAAGAATCATTAGAAATTAGTTTAAGGCTTAACTTGCTCCAGTGATTACATTGAGAATTACAGGTGGAGCTGTGTGCGATGTTACCTTTCAGGGCCAAACTACAAACACTGTCGCCTATATTATTGAAGGAACTGTGTAATGAAATGCATTATATGTTCGTTGTGTTCGCGCGTTTTGGGGCGTGCGTGACCAAAGGGCCATGTCGGGTTACCGGGGCTGGAAAGTTGGTCAAGCGACCGACGAGGTCGGAACATAAGAAAATGCGTTCCGCCAACCAGGGTGGTTTTAAGGGTTGCCGTGGTTTTAAAATCGGGCGACCATGACCATGTGCAGATGCAGGACAACACCATACTGTTGGCATCGACATCAACAGGGACGGGGCTCATTATCAACAGTGGCAAGACCAATATCATGAGGATAAGAATCACTAGCAACAACCCCGTCAGAGTAGCAGGGCAGCTCTTAGAAGAAGTGGATTCCTGTAGATACTTGGGGAGTGTGGTCGACACACACGGAGGAACGGATGGAGATGTGAGAGCAAGAGTAGGCAAACCCGAAGATCGCTTTCCTGATCCTCGGGAAGGTTTAGAGCTCAAAAGAGATATGAATTTCATCCACCAAACTGAATATATTCAACACCAATGTGGAAGCCGTGCTGCTCTTATGTCCTGAAACATGGAGAATAAAAACAGCCAGACTCCATAAACTCAGCAACGGTTGCCTGTCCATAGTCATTGGCCAGAGGAAATCTCCAATGAAGAATTGTGGAGGAGAATAAACAAGGGACCAACCGCCACACAGATCCTGAGAAGAAAGTGGGGTTGGATTGGGAAGCCTGCCAGCAACATCACTAGGCAGGCCCTGACCTGGAACCCACAGGGAAAGTGGAAATGGGGAAGGCCCAGAGACACAGAGTCGGAGATGCAGAGAGGTGAACATCCTGGAGGATCTAGAGAGCAGAGTGCGTTGACTGAACGTCACCAATGGCCTCATCGGGAAAAGGGCTTAACTCTCATAACTTCCAGTACAGTTAGTGTAGTTTATTTCCTTAATCTTTTCTTAAAATCAAGATCAGTATATTCTTAAACTTATGTGTTTTAATTGCAGTATTAATTAAAACCTAAGGGTGATTGTATACATCGTAATAAGTATACTTCCAATAAGGTGTACCTGTTTCAAAAGTAAAATTCAGGGTTGTAATTCTTTGATGGTAAATTTTGTTAAAAGTGTAATAATCTGTTTAATGACCCGTTATTGATTGCAATAGTTTTCTCGTTCTGGCCCTAGTACACAGTTATCCTGTATGTCTAACTGTCCTTTTTCTTAAGAGAGTGGCAAACGAATTTTAATTTTAACTTTTTTTTTATTTCAGAAAAAAAGTGGGGGGATTGTGTCTGCTGAGCCGAGCGCATTTGCGTGGAAACCAGGAGGTGTCGACTTCTGTTGTTGAGTTAGGATGTATACAAAATGTAGCTTATATGAGTAAAACTATATACATATTCAATTAGACCGTTGTCTCGCGATACTGTAGGGTTTTATAGCAAATTACGGTCAAAACCAGAAGTACGAGAATGTATTGTACAATGTAGCTTATATGAGTTGAGATGGAGTTTTCAAAAATATAAATATATGTATATGCAATTAGACCGTTGTCTTACAAATTACGCTTTAGGATTAGGGTTTGAGAAAAAATTAGATTAAATATTCTTTTCACAAATGGGCGTATGTAATGAAATGCACTCTGTGTTCGTGTGTTAGCGCATTTTGGGGCGTACGTGACCAACATGGCCATATCGGGTTACCGGGGCTTGACAGTG
>VCCN01003667.1:903229-914174 GCA_006491835.1 Architeuthis dux
TATCGGCTTTTTGTCACGTACACCAAACGCGCTAACGCACGAATACAGAGTGCATTTCGTTACAGGTGTTATGTTCCATCTTCATAATGCACGGCCCCATACAGCAAAGATAACATCTGAAAGGCTTGGAAATAATCCTCATCCTCCTTATGTGAGTGATCTAGCTCCATCTACTAACTATTCCGGTGTTTATAGAACCATATTGACCGATTACTTCATAAAACACAGGAAGAGCTGGAAATTCCACTCTCTATATTATTTCTCTCCAAACCAAATGGCTTTTAACAAACGGTAATATGAAGATTGTAAATCGTTTGAAGGAGGTGATCGATAATGAGAAATTCTAGTTAAACCTTAAATTTTCATATTTTTCTGACTCTGAATTCGGACATTATTTATGAGATGATCTGATATTCAGTTTCATAGCATGGTTAAAGGTGGATACGACAGGTCACCAAATCACCTGACAAAATAATGACACTTCGCTAAGTACTTAAGTGGAATTTGACAGGGAACGCATCAATGCCTTTTCCTGGCGAAGTTTAAAAGTAAGTTTAAAAATGCGCCAACCAAATTAAAAAAAAATATACAACATGTAGGTTAAAAAAGTAGGCATAGTTAAAAAATACGCCGTACAATTTTTAAAATACGGGAACCAAAAAATACGTCAAGCAAATTAAAAAAAGGTAACTCAATTTATGTGTGTAAATGAAATACACGTACTGTTACACCCGGTGTAAATCTTATTTTTTTCAAGTGAGATTAGTTGAATGTGGTCTCTCAATAAAATTAATTTTCTTTTCGTTAGTCCCCACCAAAATCTTGAAGTAAGAAATATCCCATTAAAAAATATGAAATTGCATTTATTTATCGCCGGAAAAGACCCAAAATCCTGGGTCTTTATTGTTAGTGCCCAACACGAAAACGAAAACCCTATTCCGAACTCTAACTCGTAACCTGTGTATGTGTATGTGATGAGGAAGAGGTGGGTGACTAACGAAATAAATTTAACATATCAATTCACATTGGTTATGAAGATTTTGGTCTGGTAGGGACTAATGCCTCAAAATGCTATGCCGTATATATCTTTTAAGCTCGGTTCCAGATCAATCAAGTTGTCAGATTTGTGCAGCTTTTCCCGAAGTAGAGGCTTACGCCGTCAATATTTTAATTTGCAGATGTATTTTTAAATTGTTTGGCGTATTTTAAAATGTTCTTGTCGTATTTTTCAAATTGATTGCCGTATTTCTAAATTGCATAGCGTATTTTAAACTTACATGGCGTATTTAGTTGTCATCATTTTTAATTTGTTTGCCTTATTTTTACACTTGCTCGGGAAAACGTATAGAACGGTGACCAGTGAAGATTTTCAGCAGAATTTGCACCCAGTTACCTCTATCCAGCCTGTATTTTGCGGTCATGGTTCGTCAGACGGTGTGGGGCCCGAACTCACTACCCGTTTGCATTTTTCCTCGGGTCAAGCTTTGTAACCATGGAACAGTAGTAGATGACTTTAAATTTATTTTCTAATGTGACTTAGTCAGACACATAGTTAAAATAAGGGTCATTCATGTTGGCATATCCTCTGACTGTTATGATTAGAATAAATATTTATTTAAGAAGACCTAAAAGTCTGTCTAATTATGATGAAGGTGATTCGGAATTGTGACTGAACGGCACGACCTCAGTTGTACAACAATTCAAAACGTTTCAAATAGTGTTTTACTTCCCACTCTAATATCTTCTTCTTCTTGCCCTCTCTCTGTTTCTAACACTCTTCTTCCCCTTTCACTCTCGCTCTTCCATTGCTTTTCTTCCCTTCCCTCTTAGTATTGTATATTCTTCCCCCTCTCATTTCCTCTATGTCATTCTTTTTTTCTTACGCATTCACTTTCACTCTCCCCTTCTCTTCTTCCTCTGCCACATCCCATCTTTGTTTCTCACGATCTCTCCCCTTTCCTACCTCTCTCAACTTCTTTCCTTTTATCTGTGTTTCTTACTCTATCCTTTTTCACTCTTATTTCTCACCCTTCGTTCCCATCATCTCCCTCTCAACCCCGTCCGCCTATATCTCTCTGTCTCTGTCTTTGTATATATCTGTCTCTGCATCTCTCTGTCTCTGTATCTATCTGTATCTCTCTGTATATCTCTGTCTCTGTATCTGTATCTGTCTGTGTGTCTGTCTGTCTGTATGTCTGTTTGTCTCTCTATCTCTACCCCTCTCTCTCTCTATCTCCCTCTCTCTCTCTCTCCGCCGCATCTATACACCCTATAGATGCGGCGGAGAGAGATAGAGATAGAGAGATAGAGCCATAGAGATAGAGATATATAGAGAGAAAAACAGAGAGAGAGAGAGAGAGAGAGAGAGAGAGAGAGAGAGAGATTAGTAACACCCCATTTTCCCCAAAATTAATGTCAGTTCCTAGGAAAGCAACTATTAAATTATTATTAAATTAGTATTAAATGCATTTCTTGCTCCCTGTATATCTCCCTCTCCTTCTACCATCTGCTATATTCATTTATTTATAATCTTTTGCTCTTGGGGAATGCCGTGGCACATCTCCTTCTTGTTACTGGCGTTTAGTATGCTGTGCAAACTCAGCAAAAATTGATTTTTAACATTTCGTAAATTTTTCATGAGATTTCGCTTCCATTAAATTTAATTTTTGAATAATTCTTTTGAATACTCAACAGAATTTGACTTGCGACCCCGAAAAAAAACTATACACATTTTTTAGTGACAAGAATTAATATAATAAGATATCGCGAAATGTTTTAATTGATTGTGAATCACACATCTTGTCTTCGGTTTTTTGTTCATATTTAATTAGTGTTCATTTATAACCACTTTTTGTCTTTAAAGGTAATCCCCTTTGAATGAATTATGAGAAAGACAAGCATTAGTGGACTTGCACAAAGAATTAAAATGTTCGTAAAAAACGATGATGAATTAATTTAAACGAAAAAAACACACACAATTATAAGGAGAGGAAAGGGAGATAACTGCCAAAATAGAAATTAAACTAAATCTATTAACAATTATAATGATGAGGAAACGAAAGAGTCAAATAAAACCTAGAGAAAGAAATATAAAACTCGATAGAATAATAGTAAAGAAAATGAAAAACTCGTTAGTCACTCAACAGAAACCGTCACGTGACCAACGTATGTTGGCAACATGCCGTGTTGGGGGCGATCAATTAAAAACCAATAGAAAAAAAGATGACCAATGAATAAGGTACTTCTCTGGCATTTTGTTGGGCTGTGATCACTAAAAAAGAAGTCTGAATTATCAGAAAACAAGCGTGAATGCCGCTGACACAAAAAAGTGTTCACTTTAGAATACACTTACATTGAAAATTAGTGCGGTGGTTAATAGTTTTTTTGTAGACATGATAAGGAGTAAATGTTGAAATTTACAGACCTCTAGCTCCATTGGTGCGGCCTGTACGCGTGATTCATACATACATATCCAGCCAGCCAGACCAACTTGAAAACTGAAGAAACCTATGTTGACAGTTCTGGCTGACGTTTTCTAATAGGACACTAAAGACACGTGAACAATATAATTGGATGTCTTAATTTGAAGCGAATAATTTATTTGTGAATTAAGTATGTGCTTGTTAATGGGAAGGTGATGTAGCGACTAAATTCTGCTTGTTCTTCGTGCAAATAGTTGCATAATTGCTGTGGTAAGTCGGTTGGGGAAGGTTGTTGTTGTGCACATTGGAATATGGACAACTTAATTATGCATCCGTGTAAAATTGCTAATCCACTTGAGAGAACATTTGTTATGCATTATTGAGAATCAGAAAGTCTCATTTTTGGTTGGATTTAACAGATTAAAATCTGAAAGATGAGCAGATGTGAAGAAGGAATTGAAAGTGGGAATGGCGTGAACGAAGAATAGGAAAAAGCAGACGAGACAAGAATTGGAAACAAATAGAGCAACAAAACAATCAGAGGAAGTGGGAATCGTGTAAAGGATGGCTTTGACAAAGAAGTTAGGAATACAAAATAAATCGAGGAAAAAGAAAGACGAATTGATTGGAAGAAGGATATAGAATAGAATGAAAAAGAAATCAAAGGAGAAAGAAAGAGAAAACAATTAGTGAAACAATTGCGTCAAACAATGGGAAAAAAGAGACAAGAAAAGAAAGAATATAATTCGAACAAAAAAGAAAATGAAGACACTCAGAGAAATGAGGTATTGTGTGATAATGGATATAAATAAGAAGGCAAGAATAAAAAGAAATCCAGGAGGAAAAAGTACAAGAAGACATTTAATTGATTGATTGATTGTTTTGTTTAACGGCACATCGATCCTTGGTGGGTCATTTAGTGCCGAATTCAGGAAGGGGGGGTTAACCCATGACCCCGTGACTAGAGACTGGAGGGGGGGAATCCCAAATCCCTGTCACTGAGACGATGGCCGGGATAATGGGGAGAGGGGTGTAGATCCCAAACGCTCCTTAGGACGAATCCTAAGCATGCTAATGGTGATCGCCTCCTGACCAGCTGGCCAATATATCCTGTGCAACTTCTACCAGGCGATACCCGAGCATGCCACAAGGACACCCCAAGGGTAGTGTGTGTGCACAAAATTTCAAGTTTCTACTATGAACGGTTAGGGCTGGGCGAAGTCCGGTTATATAGATCGATAGATAGATATAAATGTGTGAACACATGAATAACCTAAACCTTTGGTAGCGGTGATTAAATAATAAAGGAAAGACAAATAGAAGAGGAAAAAGACAAACAGAACTAGCATTCCAAGGGAAATTATGAATCACCCCCACCTATATATGCTTCTTTTTACCTCGTAAAATAAACAGTGGTGGTGGGCTGTGATCACTGCTGGAAAAAGACAAACATAACTAGCATTCCAAGGAAAATTATGAATCACCGCCACCTATATATGCTTCTTTTTACCTTTTTACCCAGTGGTGGTGGGCTGTGATCACTAAAAAGTCCACGTCCAAGTAAGAATGCTGCTGGACACAATCTAAGGGATCAATTGGGCATAAACTGACACTGCATATTGAAACCCCCACAAAATCTTTCAAAAAACAAAATATATTTTCCCTACACTTTGAGAAGAGCGTGTGTGCAAAGGTTTCAACTATGAACGGTTAGGGCTTGGCGAAGTCCGGATACATAAACAGATACATAGATACATATAAATGTCAGAACATATTAATAACCTAAACCCAGCAATAAACCAGTGTTGTGGGTAGCGGTGATTAATACAACTAAAGAAAGAGGGAATTACGTAAAAGAAGAATATAAAATAAACAAAAAAGAGATTGGAAAAAGAAAAAGAAGATAACTAAAGAAAGACGGAATTACGTAGAAGAAGAATATAAAAGTAGACACAAAGAAAAAGAAAGATCGAAACAAAGGGGCCAAAAACAAGGCAAATAAGGAAAGAAAGAATCGCATGCAAGACGAAGAAAAGTGTAATGAAATACACTCGGGTCGTGTGTTTGTGTGTTCGCATGCTGAGGGAAGGGGGTAGATAAGAATGGCGTTTTGGGGTGATAGTATTGGGACTGGCCCCCCACACGCCACATCAGGTTCCGTGCTAGAATATAAGTCAAAAGTTAGTCAGTTGGGCATATAGCAGCAACGGGTCAACAAGCTAGGTGCTTGACTCCTCGCCCGTTGGGGTGCGGGAGGGAATGGGAGGAAGAAACGTATGCGACCTGGGCTACTACTATTATCACGGTCACACTTTTAGAAACAGCAATTAAGAACAGAACTTAACCAACTCGCTAGATTTTCAGCAAAACAGAATTCAATACCCTGATTGATCCGCGAACCTGCCCGGCACCGATGTTTATCGACGGAAATAAAAGGAACCATTTTCCCTTTTTAAGTCACTGAATTCTGTCGTGGAAGAGCTTTTCTCCTGTGTGGACCAACTGTTTATTTCCTTCCACATACTTTTCTCTCCCGTAAATGTACAACCGGTAAATGCAACAAAAGTAAATCAAAATAGAAAGAGAAAGACCAAAAGAGATACAAAAGATTAAAGCCAAATAAAAAGATGTAATGGAAACCATGTTAACAAAAAACAGAAAAAAATGGAGTTATTTTGCTAAACTTTACTATAGCAACATGTCATAACTCTGGGGCACACACCATCAAATTCAATACGCTTGCTAAATGATCTGTGCCACAGATATGATAGACATTGCTAAGATATATCTAATACGCTTAGTTTATAAATCAATATTTATTATTATTGGATGAAGTATTGCAACACACCACTTTTTATTAATTTGGACTAGTTGTTATCTTCATCCTAATTTTAGTTGTTTTTAAACAACTTATTAATTCGCGCCACTGTTTCTGTCGGAATCGGAAATAAAGAGTAAGCCTTCAAACTCACACCCTCATTGCCAGAGGGAGACTAGTTTATGCCTAGCTGCTTTTAACAATCGGCCACGAAGATTTCATGGAATAGCAGAAGCTGATTTACACTTATTAACTCACTCCCATCAACCGACTCTGCGCCATATTTATATTGTTTTTGGTGTTTTCCTTTGCATATGAGACTTTTCTTTATACATCAATTTTTATTATTATTGGATGAATTATTGTAACATACCACCTTCTATTAAATTCGACTAGTTTTCACCTTCATCCTAATTTTAGTTGTCTTTATACAACCTATTAATTCGTGGCACTGTTTCTATGCACAAGGCCCCATTGATCATTTTATATCACGGCGTATAATACGACGATTGAATCGTCTAAGAAAAACAGGTCGTCTTATACGCTAGATACAAACAATAGTGTATACGTACTTATGCACATTTTCGATTACAAAGTGATATGCGAACTACACAAGGTGTCTTGTCGTGGGATAATGGTTATCGAACTAGTCCAGGAGATCATTACTGAGTGTTTATCTTCTTGGGTTTCCATTCAATAATTGCCTTGCGCCAGGCTAATATGGGCTTAGTAAATAGCTATACACATTAGAGCACTTCGTAATGGGACAATGTTCATTGTGCAATTCTAGCAAATTATTAATACTGTATTATATGTTCTAATCTCTTTGGGGACCCTAATCTTGTGGCCGTGTATTAAACTCAGCTGTGCTTAGTAAAAGCCTGCACACCGTGCCTCGTGTATGGTGATGGTCAGTTAGCTAGTTGGACAGATAATTAATGTGTTATCGGTTGGATCTTGGGTTATCAACACTAATGGCCTTATGCCAGATTCAACAGCGCCTACTACTTACATAAACAAGGTCCGTCCAAAAATGATATAGCCATTTAATATTAACGAAAACATATTATGCTTTAGTCTTCTTCAATATATTCATCTTGGGACCGGCGCACTTATTCCAGCGTCTTTTAAAAACTGTCTGCCTCGTAGCGTTCTCTTTAATCTCGTCCGCGGTCTGAAATCTCTTGAGGAAAAGCCAGGGGCCAAATCTGGACTGTAGTTGGGGATGGGTGTTGTTGCTGGCGATCTTGGATGATGTGATGTTTGCCAAGAGTCTCTGCCCGAGACGTGAATATTGACTCGTTCGGTCATTGTGAATGCGGCGGTCAAGCATTAGGAAATATCACTCAATGGCATCTCTCTGCTGACTGAGTAATCCCATCGGAGAGTGTCTGTCTATGCTTTCTCAGTAAGGTTCCCACTGATTTGTTGCCAAAATTCATCATGGCAGCGCACCGGGTTCTTGAGATATATAAAATAGATGTATACTTCCCGGAAAGATCTTGGAAAGTACTAGGCACATTAATGCTTTAATTCATTAAAACAAAATGAACATCATTATCAAAGAAAATAACACTTGATTAGAATGATCTCCCTTTGCCAATTTAGTGGATTTTCTTTTCCTATTCAATTGGAAGAGTTCCTCTGTTAATTACAAGCGTTTACAAGCGGTCTATGAATTTAAGAGGTAAATAATATTCATTGAAGAGTTCATCTGTCAATTACAAGCGGTTACAAGCGGTCTATGAATTTAAGAGTTAACATCACAAACCTGTTGAGGAAGAGAACAAGAAGAATATTAAATAAATGCAAGTCTTCGGATTTCTGTAATAAATCAATGCTAATCACTTTGCAAACATTTTGCTTCATAAATTATTTCGACGGAATCTGCTCAGTGCATAATTAACCGCTTGTCAGCGACTAAAGACATGACAACAGGTCTTCTTTCAACACCACATTAGCTCCAGAGTGTGATTATTACAGTCTTATCTAATTTTGATGGACCTGCTAATAAAATACCTATCGAATTTCTAGACATTATATTGATTAAAAAAACGGAGCTGCGTTGTGTTCCGTTGAGAGGTTACTTGTCGAGACGTGACGCGTCGTAGAAGTCGAATTCTAATCGAATGTCTACAAATTTACAATGGAAAGTTCAATATCGAATTTAATAGAGAAAGACAATTATGATAATCAACGAAGGAGTAAGGAGAAGGCAGAATAAATTACTCTTGTTAAGTGATTATAAAAGCTTGTCTATTTGTATCAAAATACATTGCAGGGTTATGTTGTGGCTACACCCGAAGAGTAATCACAATAGAGGTACAATAACATGTATTATTCGCAACGTAAATCCTGATCGTGGAGAAGAGGGTGGCCGAACGGTGAGCAGCATAGGAAATGGTATCAGCGACTCGGTTCAAACGCCTGCTTGAAAATGCATGGATCCATCGCTGTTTACTGGCTGTTGTAGATTGATGGACAATGAAGTGGTGAGCCAAGATATGTAAAGAAAGTAAGATGAAACTGTATAGAGCAGATAATGGTTTACAATACGCCCCCCCCCACCCGAAATAAATAATAGAATAATTACTTACAAGTTTATCTAAGAAAATCACATGAATTAGCATTGATTCTTGTGTCCGTGCGGTTCACCCCTGCACCACGGTGGCTTGACTATGAAATTAATTCTCAATGAGGAAACAGAACATGTTGAGTGAACACTGGTGTCACTATAAACAGAATTACGTAGAATGTTTGTCAATGAAAAACGAGGAGTGTCAGACAGAACCGACCTTCCTATCACAATGGTTTAGGTAGAGTTGCTGTCATAGATAAAAGAGAAGTGGAAGACGGAGTCACCGAAACACCCACCGACCTAAACCGTCTTAGTGTTACTGCTGCCCTCAAAAGCGAAATACGCCCCAAACACCATAACTTATTTAAGAATTGATTTCATTGTAAGAAATATGTGTTCCATTCGTGAGAGGAATGATAGACGAAACACCTGATATAAAATATATATGTGGACATTCGATTTTTATTGATTATCCATGCAGAATATTGAGTCGATATTTCTTGTAATTTTTATGGAAAACAGGCACGGCCAAACAAACAGATGGCTCATATACTAGTATAGAATATACCTTTAATATCACGCACTCTAATGATGTCATATGTAGTAACATAGCACATATTAAAACTATATGGAGGAAGTAAGTTATTGGAGACAGTAGATTCATCGTGTAACCAGACATAGCGAATTAAAAGTTCTTAATTTTATATTTCAAAATATTTTCATAATTATAGCTTTTGGGATTTCTTAAATTTGGTTTTAAAATTACTTTTTTAAATTGTCGCCTTAAAATTGCTTTCTCCCGACTCACCAGGTTCTATGCAAGTCTATGATTAACTTGTGTTTGAAACAAATAGAAACATATATCATTATGTAATTATTCCGTTATACACTCAATGCATACTGTGACCGTCGTAACATTTTGACAGTCATGATTATTTTTGTTTTGGTCAATTTTCTTTTGCTCAATCTGTGCGTATAGTGCTTTGAGTGTTACTCTATTGTTATTGACATACACATATATATATATATCAGTATCATCAGCCGCCATAAGTCCACTGCTGGACAAAGACCTTTCATAACTCCTTCAATGGTGAGCGTTACCAGCAAAGTTTTCTATTTATCTACCCACTGCCCTCTGTGCGGTTTTGAGTTGGTTTTCGAGTGGTTTTGAAAGTTTCGCACCCGTACGTCAAAGCTGATAGTATGCATCTAATTATTTACGTTTTAAGCATATTGAAAATGCTTTCCAACCAATCTTTATGCGCCGTATTATTTCATTCCCGTGGACTTTCTCTAGCTTTAGCGCTTGACCTGAGTAAACGTATTCATTAACCTCTAAGATGTGTATTTCGGGATGTGTGGTGGGAAAGCACCCAGAAAAAAACGAACACTAATCAACACTGACGGACGACAAAGAGACCGTATATATTTTGGTGACAGAGGACGAGAGATTAAAAGATATGACCGTCCATAATAAGTTATCTTGAGACAAGAGAAACGGGATACGCTTATTCTATCCAAGAAAGCGACGTCATGGAAGAAAGTGGTCAGGACTTAATGCAAGTGTTACTGTCCGAACAGGGGTGTTAGATGCATACTGTAAATGCTAATGATTCGACTATAGACTGGCATTTGAAAAGATTTTCTTTAAGAATAGACTGAAAGCTGTTGGTATTGGTTGGTATTTAAGACAAGCGTTACTAACAGAATCATGTCACTGTATATATAACATAAATTCATGCTTTTGTGACAGAATAGGCTCACATATTCATGTTTCAAGTGTTAAATTTAGAAACTTTAAATTCAAACGAAAAAAAAATGGTGAAAAGGTTAATTCTGAAAAGGAAATTGTTTAAAATCTTAGAACAATGAAAGGTTTATGAAATATTTATCACTGTCTCCGCGAAATATTTGTCTTTGAAATGTTTTTTATATTTTCTAATTATTGACATTTTACCTAAAGACTATGTGAATGTAATTATTTCCTGTGAATATAATTAAGCCGCGGAATAATTACATTTACATATTTACATCTTGTTCTTGCGGCCACACGTCCCATTGCGTGTACATACGTACAAACAACTGCATATATATGTATATCTATCTATCTATCTATCTATCTATCTA
>VCCN01003667.1:1929138-1948760 GCA_006491835.1 Architeuthis dux
CACCTTTCCCTTAAAAACTATATATATATATATATACATACATCTATGCATACATATATCAGGATGCATATAAGCGCGTATGTACTTAGTCAGTTTAGATTAGTATGCAATAAGAAGAAATATAATTTTAGAAGGGATGTGTGTGCCAATCCTTTAAGTGCGGAATGCTTACCTGCATTTAAATTCAACATACGAAATCTTGATTTCTACTGGGCTCGGAAACTGACCATAGGATCTGCTTAGAAACACACCTTTCACACTGACTGAGTAGGTCTTATAGTGGATGCAGACAGACAGAGAAACACGCCCACACACGCACACATACACATACTTTCTCTCTCAAACACACACACACACGTGTGTGTGTATGTGTTCGAGTCTATCTGTGTCTTAATATCCCCGTGTAAATATGCGAATTTTCTAGATAACGACTCATGTATTACTTTTCCTTACACCCGATTTTTTAAAGAAGTGTATGTTTTAATATATCTATATTCATATTACTGTGTGTATGTAAAGATGTATACCAGTTTATACAATTGCGAGTCTCTGTTTTTCTCTGTGTCTGCCTCTGATTTTCTCTATTACAAACATGTATTTACTTCTGCTTGTTTGAGCAAAAGGAAACTTGTCATATTTTCATCTCACAAGTTCCTATTTTTCTACTTTGTGCTAATTATCCCGAGACGATGAAAAAGAAAATGAACAAATATTTTAGAAAAAAATTGATTTCACTTCCCTGGAGCATTAGTGTCTTCTCAAGAATTTTTTAAGGGAAGTTGATTGATTAGTTTTTAGGGAAAGTGCTAATTTATTTATTTATTTTATTATTTTTATTTTTTTTTTTCAAACGAATACTTATGTTCTCGCTAGCATATATTCATATATACGTATATTATTGTATACGTACTGGCCAAGAGTAGGAAAAATAAACAAAAATAGAAAATAGAAATACATATATAAATAGGTCTGGTTATTCACTCAATAGAAACCGTCACGTAACCAGCCTCTTTTGGCAGCATGACGTGTTGGGGGTGATCAATTAACAAAGGTTCCTTCTTTCGCAACTCAGATTTTTAAAAGAAACAAAAGGACAAAGACTAGTGATCAATTTAGCATGAATTTATATTGCAAATTTAACCACCCCACTAAAAACCTATTTAGGGATGATATTTTGAAAATGACAACATAAAAAGTATTTTTCTAGATATAATAAGGAAGGAGTACATGTTTAAATGTTCAGCCCTCTAGCTCCATTGGTGCGGCATATACGCGTGATACATACATACATAGCCAAACAGCCGACCGGGCAGACCAACTTAAAAACTGAAAGAAACTTATGTTGACAGTTTCGGTAACCGTTTTGCTTGACCGTTTCCAACAGATGGATGGACACACACATGCTCACACACAGAAGAGCACATACCTACACACACCTATATGAGGGGGTGTTTGAAATTACGTACTGTTCCTTCTGAGCGGACTGACTGAACAATTCATAACAGTTAGAAATAAATGAAGAGAATTATTATTTACTAAGTTTATCTCACTTTTAGCATAATGCCACAACCATAGGGCACCCAGTGAATATCGAATTCACCATTCAGTAGTAATGATCAGCTAGCCCAGTGTTCTAGCTATTATATTACGATGAGACGCGTTTATAAAGGGAGATAAATCTTAATCACAGCTATCCACAATACTGGTTTATTGCTGGGTTTAGGTTATTCGTGACACTTGAAAATTTGCACACACACTCCCATCAATGAGTAGGGGAAATGTTCTTTGTTTTTCTTACCCCCCCCGCCCAATATGATTTTAGATGAGGTTCAATATGCAATGTAAGTTTATGCTAAATTGGTCACAAGTTTTTGTCCAACTTGTTTTTTTGAAAATTCAGAACATTTTAGTGATCACAGCCCACTTTTTTTAGTGATCACAGCCCACTTTTTTTAGTGATCACAGCCCAATTCTGTATTTGATCACCCCCAGCCGAGCGTATATGGGTTGCGGAGATATATAATTTCCCTAGGAATGTTAGTTATTTACTAAGTTTAGCTTTGTTATGGCACAAACCGTAATCAACAGCACTTAGTGAGGATATAACTCATAAATCAGTAGTAATGATCAGTAAGCCCATTAGTCAAGCATTACACCACAACAATGCATCAAAAGAAAACGACTTGTAATTGAGATTCCAGTTTTAGAAAATATACACCCATATGCACTTTCAAATCTACAGATACATTATTGGTTCAGTAATTCATTCGTGCCATTCGTAGCCAGTTCAGTCAGAGTGTTCAGGAGGGGATGAGGCCTTTGGCTTACGTTATTCAGAGTAGTGAAGAGATCAGTCTCCTCCTTAGGAGGAATAACGGAATCGCAACGAGAGGTTCTCTGCATGATCCTCAGCTGCTCACCGCACTCGTTATTCCCAGATGATCACCTATATAGATACCGACGAGGCTCAACGTTGCTTAACTTCGGTTATCGTACGAGAACCGGTGTAACCAGCGCGATTTTGCGTAACTAGATTCTTGGTGAAACCTTGTAAGAGGAAGAACAACTACAGCAAAATCCAGTAACAGTATTATAAGACACATCAGTGTTATGAGACACAACGGTATTATCGGACACAACAGTATTATAAGACACAGCAGCATTAAAAGACACACCAGTATTATCAGACACAACAGTATTATAAGACACAGCAGTATTAAAAGACACACCAGTATTATCAGACACAACAGTATTATAAGACACAACCGTATTATCAGACACAACAGTATCATTACAACACAATACCTTACAAAATAATACAGGTCTGCAAGATGAAGGTCCTTAAAAAGTATTTTCATTATTTCTGATGATTTTCATGCATTTTCGGTCGCTGAATTAAAAAATGAATCCCATTTTCCTCCCTTTTCCCAGGAAACGCGTTTTGGAATTGTACATTATAGTTCTCGCATTATTTTGCACTAAACATATGACTACACTGAGGAAATTGTTTTGGTTATCTTAGGTGATTTTTAAATGTTTTTGTGGGGTGCTGAATTAAAGAATAACCATTTTTCTTCCCCCATCTAAAATATTTTTTTCACAAAATACCTTTTTACTTTTCAATTGTGGGTTTTCGTATAATTTCGTACTATATATTCGGATAACTTATTTCAATGACACTGTTTGAATTTCGTACTTCCTAATATTAAAATCCATGTTTGAAACACCAGTTGTTCTTATTGATGAATCTGAATATGGCTGAAACACAACAGAGCGGTGAGTTGGATCGTGAGGAAGTAGCATGTTTAGCATTTGGACCCATTAATCTTCCCCACCACTGATATTATTTATTGGAGTGTTGTAAGCATATCCCAGTGTGAATCAACTTTAATTGGAGTTTTTTGAAGACCTAGTAATATTAATTCATATGTTTCTATACATATGAATTAAAATATTGCTGTACACTTAATGAGCATATTATGTCATCTAGAGTTGATTTGAATAGTCCAGGCAGAGGGCCCGAGACGCAGTAGTAGGATTATCCAAGCCATGTCCCGGAAGGAACACTGGGGTACCGACCAATGCAAGATGGCCTTCCTCCTGCGTGCCGTGGCTAACCTCTTGCCGATCCCGAACAGCCAAAAGATCTGGGGCAAAGAAGGGGACGCAGCCTGCAAGCAGTGTGGTGAATAATTTTCACCCTGAAGCACTGGCAGAGGGTCGATACAGGTGGAGGTATGGCACGGTCAAATGGACTGACCTACAAAGGTTCATAGCTAACAGGCACCAGGCATCACCACGAGAACATATCAATTTTCAAAGGGAAGGAGATAAGGCTCGTTTACCCATCTACGTCCAGACATGCTTCTTCTATCCAGGAGCACACAACACATATTAGTAGCGGAACTAACGGTGCCTTGGGAGAGCATTATGGACATCTCTCACCAACCGAAGAAAGCCAAATATCAAGGTTTAGCCGATCAGGCCTTTGTTAAGGGGTGGTAGACAGCATTATACTCCATTGAAGATGGCTGCAGCGGCTTCCCAGCAAACATTGGCGCGATGTCTTGCAAAATATGGTTGGTACCTGTCTGCCGGTGAAGGCTAATTTAGTCCACTCGAAGGCGAAGCGTACAGGCTAAGAGGCGGAACGTTAGTGGCCCCGAGACAAGATGTAGCATTTCCCCCCGCCATTTTGAACATCACCCAGAAAAGTAACGTGAATTGAGAAGTTGTTGCATTTTATGTAATTCTTGTAGCAAACCATAGTTGATGTTTATCTTATCTTAGCGGCAACACTGTTACCAGTGAAGAATAATACCATCTTTTTATATGGGTACATTATGTTGAGGCTACATAAAACAATTGTACTGCACCATTGATTATTAGGTTTCAACTTTCAAACCCATTCGCCTACGTGAGTAAGCCTGATCCACTGTTTGGACCCAACCCCGGATGCCTATCGCCGCGAGCAAATAAGGGGGGAAATTAAAAAGAATAAAGACGCGTTGGAATTCGAAAAGATCGTGATGAAAGAATGCTCATTATTTCCGTGCTTTTATACTTACAAGTAGACGTCAAGTGTGATTTTCGGAAGGAACAACGGATGGAGATCTGATTAGGCATCTGTTTTAATTAGGTTAGATCATTTGGCCATCGGCAGTAAAAGAAAGTCAAATGAGTGAAAATATCATTTTGAAGTGAGATTATTTTGGGTCAAGTGCGAACAAAGAATGTTTGCACTTTTTTCTGATTTGATTAACCTCTGTATCTTTCAATTTAAAACTTGTTATTCGTGTTTCGTCATTCAATTATTATTCTAATTATATCCACAGTAAGGCTGAACTACTGCACACATGTATACCTTGAATGCAGTTATTCCGCTCCAAAATGTCGGTACTGTTCAAAACCGCACTGTTCAAGTCTAATGTAATTTCTTTTTCAGCTTATACTTATATACATTAATTTGTACAGGAACACTTTACCGTTACTACATCAAAACCAGCACTAATCAAAACTGCACTAGTCAAGGCATCCCTATATATCAAGGCATCTGGACAGTAACAAATGTTTGTTGGAACATCTTATCTGCTTCTTTGACAATTGATAGAATGGTTTCAAACTTTCATTTCCTACACACTTAATTGGTTGCTGTAATTAGTTGGCCTATTAACTGCGAATGACTGTAACTTCCGTCATTGCAGTCTTAGTACTATTCCTCTCTGCCACCTGTCGCAGTTAAAGGCCTAGCATCAAGTTGATATATTTTATCCGAATCACCCAGAGGAGAGATATTCTATTAATCTCTGAAACCCAGAACTAATGTATCAGAATCAGCAATATCAAATCCAGTGCTGGATTAGCTATGTTAGAATGTAGCATATGCTAGCGATCCCGTAATTTCAAGGGCCCAACGCTAAATGCTTGCATACAATCAATTCCGTTTCAGTGATCTTGCACTTATGAATGATTGTTTTTTTAAGGTTAGCGATTTTAGCAAATTATCAACTTTAATCGGAGTATTATGTTAACATAGTGAGTAATGCGAGTGTAGTATCTATATGATACATTTAGCACGACTAAACTTGAAGGTATTTGAAACTGATGCCATAGCCACTGCACAACAAATTATAACGAAGAATAAGTAATATTATTATTAATGAAATGCCAACACATTTGGCGTGTTATCTGGCTATATAGCAAATGAAAAAGAAAACAAAAAGATAATTACTTCACTATGCAAGTAAAACATGTATGTGTTCTAATATTTATGTTTATATCTTTAAATTTAGGATCCTTTTACAATATATATTAATGCTCCTCACTTTCTTGAATTGGCGCTGATATAAGCGAACATTGAAGATTCCGAGAAAAACAGAAAACGCCGCATTTGTTGAGAAAGGTATTACACAGTAAACTACATCAACTGAATGTTGCAAGTTAGCTACAATTGGATATAAAACTAGCTGGACATTCTAGGGAGATGAATACACTGGGGATAGTGTAAACAGCTCTTGAACATATGCTATCAGCACAATCCATGGGCTTTTCTATAAAGGAAGTGATATTTTGGGACTTTGAGATCCAAAATGAACTCTACATACAAGGAAGAAGACACTAGTTGGTAGTCCTGATATAGGAAAACAATGACCATGTGGACATTTCGATTAAAATGCAAAAGAAATGCAATGGAAGAGTCTCATTATTAACACGTTTTAACTTGTTTGTCTTCCTGGGTAATATGTGTGGATATTTCTGATTGATTATGTATAAAGAATATAGAAGATGTCAATTATTCTCTTCAAACGTTGATTTTGTGACCAGGGCAGTGATACTTCTAAATATACTTATGTGCAATGGAATGACAGGCGAATTTGCACATTTATAATCGCATTAAGTAAGAAAGCGATTGCATATGAATATCATGACCACAGAAGTAAAAGTTGAAGAGAATAAACGCCATTTTCCCTACTTTTACACAAGCAATCACAAAACTATGCTCTCTGGCCAGGAACAAAAAAATACGTTGCAGGGTGTTATTGAGCATGCTTCATCTAAAACATTCGGACACTATTATTTCTCATACTGAAAGCGTACAAATGTAAACAAACAAGATGGCCAAGTTTGGCGTTCCGAAAAATAATTAATATATCTATATTGCTAAATGTGAACGACTAATACCAGGTAGCTGTTGTGGACTAATCGGCACAACGCCGACACAGATAGAAAGGATCCCAATGATAAAGGATGCGAGTTCAAAGATCAGCGGTGTCTTATTTGTTATTTTCGATGCAGGAAGCTCACTTAGGGGTAGTTGAAAGGTGATCTTGGAGGTGCGATGAAATAAGCAACCGAAATATCTATATCAGAAAAACAAATGTAGAGTTTACACTTCGAATTCGTCCTTTCCTTTCTTCTTTCATTCTTCTGTATTTTCCTTTCTTTCCTTCACAACCTCGCCCGATATTTCTCCTAACACACCCTTTTCTTGTATTCTTTTCCTCCCCTTCTTGTTTCCCTTGCTTCCACCTTCAAAGCAAACCAGACATTTCATGTTCTTTCTTTCTCTCTTTCTCGTCCTATCTTTTATCTTTCATCGGACATGTTGTTTTCTCCCTCTTTCCTGGTTTCGTCTCTTTTGCCTCAAAAGCCTGCCACACTTTAACTTCCTTCTTTCCTTCATTAATCCCTTTTTCTTTCCATCCTTCTGTCTTTCTTTTTCTTTCTTTCTTTTATCTTCATGCGTCTATCACTCACATCTTCCTCCTATTTTTCATTTCGTGTTTCTTTCTTTTTTATAAATTTCACTCATTTATTCCTAACGCTCTCTTCAACCGTTGGTTATTTCCCTTTCCAGAATTACCAACCAAATTAAAGAACTACTTTTCTGTTGGAAAGCATTAGAATGTAGCAAAACCTCCCATCAATTAAATTAGCGACCAGTACCGTGCGAATTGGAAGAGTTTCCATTTGTGTAACAGAAATGGTATAAGTCAGGAACGCAATGAGCTGCCCCCGGTTCCAATGCCATTATTTCGGTCACCCAGCAAGTTGAGATTGGCGTTGGTCTTTGACATCTGTGATGCTTCTAGCCAAGTCAATTTCTTCAAGTCACGTGGACTGTTAGACTGATGCATCTTCATCAATCGGAACCATTTCCTTTATGGATGTCCATATCAAGATATTGTTTTAATAGTCGTTGTCTACTTTCGTTAGATTGTCTTTATCAACCGTTGTTTCTCTTTGGAGCTTAAGATTTCATGATTGAAATATGAATTTCAGTCTGCTTCTGAATCTGCCCGGATGCAATTTAGTACTTGTTACATTTGGGAGAACATCCTGAGAACACTACAAAGAATTAAGGAATTAGAACGATTCGTGAGTTGGTGCTATTAGAAACCGTAAACCAAAACTGTCACCAAAACTGTCAAAATAGGTTTTTGAGTTGATCCGACTGGCTGGCTATGTATATGTATGACGCGTACAGGAAGCACCGATGTAGCTAGAGGGCTGAATATTTTAGCATTTACTTCTTATCATGTCTATATGTTTTGTTTTCTTAACCTACCCCCACCCCTAAATAGTGTAGGTTTCAATTTGCAATGGAAGTGTATGCTAAACTGATTACAAATCTGTGTTTTTTGAAAATTCAGATGTGTTTAGTGATCAAAATGCGAGATAAGTAAGTTATTAATTGATCACTCCCAACACGACATGCCGCCAAAAGACGTGTGTCACGTGACGGTTTCTATTGAGTGACTAATCAGACTGTAATTATTTCACGACCACGCCAATAGACAATCGTTGGTAGTCCAGAGACAGAAACATACAGCGTTAACACTTTCCCCTTGCTAAGAAGGCATCATCTAACACAGCGTAGGCATCTCTATTACCTAATTGGACATATGTCTTAATTGTTGTCCTCTTTAACTGTCTTACCCATCCTGTCTGTTCTGAAATTATGTCTGTATGTATAAAACTAGGGTGTGATAAGAATATAGCGATGGTTGGACACTATAGAAGCTGAAATAATGTTGGTGTTGATGGTAATGTCTCTTTCGACTGTCACGTAGCTGACGATATCAGGACATATATTTATGCTTGCTAAGTTAAAAGTTTACATATTTCTCATCGGCCAATGAGGTTGTTGATCGATCCCTGTTAAACAATACGAGATTTCGGATGTCGATTTTCAATGATGAGAGGCCTTTCTTGTCAGAAAGATTGGCCCAACACAATCGTCCTATTTCCATTTCAAACCATTTGACATTTTGCCGTCCTACCCTTAATAAATGTAAATAAAGATAAGGACATGCGACAGTAGGTCTGCCTCCTGGTTGAGACAGCTGTGCCTATTCCATTGGGCATCACACATCGGTAGTTGGGGGCTTGTTAAAATGCCTGATTTTGGAGTCAGGAAGGCCTCTCTCCTTAAAAGAGTGTGTGTGTGCATGTGTGCTTGCGCGTGTGTGAATGTGTGTGTCTATTTGCTAGCGTGTTGTTGCCTATAAAAATACAAAATCTTCATATAAAGTTTCGATAATACTTTAGTAATTCTGAAGTGAAGACACATCTGTATGTTCAAGGAGATTGTTGATCGATCTTTTTCCTCCAATGTACGAATTCGTCAGTTGTGTGCATATACTCGGAATAATAGGCATAACTACGCAAATGTGTTGATTGTATTGCGTAAGCGAGGGATATTGATCTTTATTATCTGCCAGAAACTCGGCGCTGGGACTCAGGGTGAAAGTGTAAAAGTCAGAGATCACCCGAAAACGTTCCTGATTGACAAGCACTGAATTAAGTTACCAACATTATGCATCTATTCATCTGCCGGTTTCTGCAGTCGTCTCAATTCATGCATGTCATTTTTTTGCAATATGTCCATCACTGTATCGATATTTACTAAGCTAAAGTTAGTAAGGAACACGGTGTAATGGGTGGGTGAACGGCAATAATGCATTGCACCAATCTAATAGTTAGAAATGTCTGTCTGCTTTAAAAAATCAGCATTTTAAATATTAGCGTTTTATCGGGGTTCGAACATCGCCCTCTGGCACCAGTAAGAAATAGGTCACTATCTCAGACATGTATCAACCAATATATATTACGGAATACGGCTTTAGTTACCTACGAGTAAATAAGCATTCTTATGACAGAATAGCACGGGTGCTGCCGAAGACAAGTTTACTAACATACACAAATATGCATATACAAAAACTATAAGTGCAACGATACATCCTTCACCCGTGGTAGTAGCATCAGGAGGGGGAGGAGGGAGTATAGGAGGAGAAAGAGGAAGATAAGGATGTTTCACCCGAAGGTCTGGACCAAATTGCATATCAATCCAACATGTTACGGCTGAGACAATTGATATGTATCATTACTAGTTGTGGTAGTAGTAGCCTAGGGAGGAGGAAGGTGAAGATGAATATGATTCATCCGAAAGTCATGACAAAGTATCATATCAATCCAACATGATACTGCTGAGAAAATTGATATGTAAAATAATAGGAACCGGCAGCCAGACACCCCGACCGAAAAGACGTATAATCATGGCCAAAGGAACATATAATACCAGAAACCGGTAAATGTTGATGAACACAATTCGTAAGATTATTGTCGAAAGATACACTAATTGCCATAATAATGACAATAACACTAAGAATATTACTATTATCTTATTGGTATTGTCATTATTATGGCAATCAGTATCTCAATGTAAATAGAGAGAAACCATGCAGAAAGAATGTTCTGCGCCAATATCTCAAGTTGGCATGACCTGCTAACCACGGAAACCAGCATTCAAAATCCTGTCATGACTTGGTCTGAAAAGAAAACTCAACTTTTTTTCATCAATGGGAAATACACACCTATATCTGTTGTAAGGCAATCCCAACAATAGTACTTATATACATACAGTAAAGAATGCATTCAAATGTTATAAATTCAAAGTAGGTGATTGTAGGGTAATAGAGAAAACACGTGTGTGGTCAGTTCATCTTCAGTCAACTTTCGATGAGTCTACATTTAGCTAGTTTACATTCAGTGTATCTACATTCAGCGTGTCTACAATAAGCGACTTCCACTTTCAGCGAGTCTATATTCAGTACGTAGCGTTTGAGCTACTTCCGCTTTCACTGGGTCTCCACTCAGAGTTTAGGAATACGTTTAACGTTAGGGCTTAGGCTTAGGATAGAACGAAGAAGAGTTACGTAGAAATAGATACTTGAGCATTATTGCAGGTGAATAGCCACGGAAATGTGAGGTCATCGAACGTCGTATTAAAAATATAGTAAAACATCGAGGTAGGACTATTCTGTATTATTTGCATATATAGTATATAGTATATGGGGAAATCGGGTCACAGTGGATCAGAAAACTAATAATTGTGGGTAAAATCTATTTAAAAAAATATATTTAGGTAAAGAAAAAGAAAGATCAACTCTACTGGCGGTGAAATATGTTCTATACAGATAAAGTAATATCTCTCTAAGTTAGCAGATTTTGTTTCCAATGTCTGATCCACTGCGCCCCATCTCTAGTACATAGTGAATCATTCAAGGGGACAGTGAATCAACATAAGATTGAATGATTCAAAGTCCCAGAGTGATACCAACTATATACATTTTATTAAAGCACTGTTTAATTGTAGACACAAAGTGATCATAAGAATCTCTCAAACATTTATTGGCAGAGGTTAAGCACACTAAAGGAAACATGTAATACAAAATCACATTCGCACAAACCCAAAAGCAATTGTTTAAATTAAAAAAGAAAAAATGATACAACAGTAAAATTAAAATGTTCCTCTAGTGTCCTAGTGAATTACATGAAATGAATTGATAGGATCATTGGACCATTTTTAATTAAAAGAATTGAATATTTTCTTTATTAATATTAGTCATAGCGATGCGATATTTAGGGATACCTAGAATTGTTATGGGGTAACTGTTATTCCGTAAGATATCGGGCCGTGTTGCAGACGCATTGGCACCTGATAGAGTTAAAATCTATAGGCTGGTAAATCTATGGATGTATATCTTAATTATTACAGACATTAGGTTTGGTCGAGCTGCCCTGTGTGTGTTAAAGCGTTGTGGTGCGTGCTGGTACGTGTTTGTCAACCAGTCTGTGTGTGCTGTTGGCATGTGTTTTTCAATACGCCCACAGCTTACCGAATAGTATGTGTTTGAGCGCGTCTGATACGAAAACACACCGTTAAATAGACGACTAATAGAACGATTAGGCAGTGTTTTGTTTTGCCAATCCGCTTGCCTGCCCTCCTATGGGTAGGCACGAAATGTCTCAGTCTCGCCCGACCGTTTGCTGTCGTATGCAGAATCAAAACAAAGCTGCGCTCTAGCTGCAGACATGTCTGACTGTCCCTTTATGAAGTTATAAGAACACCCCTGCTTCTTCAAAGAAGAGAGCAAACCCTGTTATCAAGAATGAAAACTGTTTTATCTTCACAGATATGCAATTCTTTTCAGAGCTTAGTTCCCAGCTGTCATTCTGTTCTCGACGACTCGTTTGAAACACAGCGACTTTTCATTCGGGGATACATCTACACATGCATACAATGCAAGAGGTAATGCAACCGCTTCGCTACAATCACACACTTACTAAAATCTGTAAGACTACTTACAAAAGTGCTAGAATACTAAAGAATGGTTGTTACTTAACTTTCAAGAAACCTTGAACAGGTTTGCACTTTCACCATATAATAATCACCGTTTGTTCCGTCCTTGTCACAAAATCATCATGTACGTAACAATGAAATGACTACAGTAGTAATGGCAGTCGGTCTTTTGACCGAGTGCTTATACAATTCGATTAGCTAGTTCCACACGTCGAAATCGAATGCAAATTAATGCAAGTACATTTCATCCATTATCGACCGTAGTTCCCACCGTTTTATACTTTGACAACACACACATTGAAGTTGTTTTTGTCTTCATTTCATAACCATTGCACTATCTCTTTGTTTTCAACTGACGGCATCTTTGGGTGTGACACTGTCTTTGTGAATTATATTTTAATTAATCAACTGCTAACTATTACAGTTGCCTTTGATATAACGGATATCAAGAGGAAAATTAGTATTAATTAGAAATACAAAAACAAGTACATTACTGGCTAAAGTTGTAAAATTCCTAAGAATAATACTGTGGAAAATGATTTAAATCCAAAATGACCGAATTCAACAGAGGAACGCAGGCAGGAGACTAGAGCAGTTTTGACCAAAATGGTACCAAGCAGAAAACAGTAGGATACAGGACCATAATTTGCTGACTGAATGTATTTTCTATTGCGTTTTCACTCATCTGAATTGTTGATTAATTCCCTATGCATTTGTAAGAATTTAACTAAGTTGAAGCTTTCAAAGTTGACGATGTCATTACTACCTTCTGCGTGTTTGCACGCTTGTAAACGCTTGGTTACTATCATAATACATACTGATGTAGTCCTCATAGCTGCTCAGGTTCGATAGTACTCGTTAGGTGACTCCAAAAGTTGAACTAGAGCTAGATGTAATACATGTTGGGATACAGAGAGACCTCTCTGAACTGTTCTTAATGACGATAAACTATGATATATCAAATACAATCAGATAATAGATGTTAGGGTCCTTTTCAGCAGATCTTATCTTGGTAGCCAACAGCTGAGATTAAGTAAACCTCCTGAGATTGTTAGTTGATATTCTAATGGAATGACCGTGTTTAAATGAGAATTTCCTCAACCAGAGGAAAATGGAGCGGATATGACAACTAACTTGTCCTGTGATAGTACTTTAAAAGCAATCTCCCTAAGAATGGTTATAAGTGAATGTTAGAAATAACTAGATAACTGTGCTAACAAGAACCTATTATTGTAAACAAAGAGGTCAACTGGAAAGGTCAGCTGGGAAGAAAGTCTAATTGATGAACTGCAAAATTCAAATAAAAATATATGAGGAATATATAATAATATAATGGCGAAACTAAATATATCTATGCATTGAACTCCCAGATAGATGCAAACACTTTAACTCGATGAGAAAAAATGAATTTAACAAAATGAATGAAATAATATCAGAGAGCAGATAGATATTTCCACTCCTGAGAAATATGCCAAGAGAAATGAAAATGAGAAAGTAAATAAATTGCATAGGGAATTAATCAACAATTCAGATGAGTGCAAATAAATTACAACTATAAATGAAAACGGATACAATAAGCGATATGAAAAACTTCATACATGTGGAAACAAATTTATATTCTGAAAGGTTTGGCCTACGCAATAAAGACAATCAGGGGCAACAAATATGCCAAAGAGGAGAGGAAATGAGACTAGACCAACAAACAGTTTTATAGTGAAGCAGAACTGTTGTAAATGGCAAAATCCAATTGTGTGATGAATTGAAAAAATATAGAATACTACAAAAATAACCAGCAACTGTAAGAGTTCAAGTAAATCTAAACATATTTGCCAAGGAAGGTCGGATTAAAAGATACCAACATAGTATTTAGCAGTAGAAAGAAAGTCGACTGTCCCGGAATAAGTAAAAAACACCTACCAAATGTATACATATAATTTAAATAGATTGCCAAATATGAAAAGGAATTGGCGAGCCTGATTCAGTCAGCAGTTTCAGCCGGGACATTGGAGTTGGGTTTGGAATCGAGAACTGTGCAATGTTGTTGCACAAAGGAACAGCAAACTGAAAGAATTGAACGACCCAACAATGAAATAATCAGGACGCTGAATGGGAAGGAGATCTACAGTGATCTAAGGATGATTCAGGCTGAGTCAATCAAGCGGAATGCAATGAAGGAAAGGGCAGCAAAGCAGACCAAGGAACATTTTGGAATATACAACAAGTATCAATTGTACACACCTTAGAGCTGATGGTTATCGATGTGGATTATATGACAGCAAGTTTCCTTAAATCAAAAGTACCATTCCCAATATCTGTGCAGACCTTGGTACTGCTGGGCTCTGGACAGTTATATATTTACGAATATTCCATTCATACAAGTTCTATCCTTGTGGATTTGGCACGGTTACACGTGTTACGTTAATTATTGACATGACACTAACGTTCCTGTTGGTGAGGTGCTGTTATTTCTGTCTGTGATTATTTCAATTCTCCTGGCCCTCGCCATGTAGTCAACTCGTACAGACACGTTTACGACTCTGTAGATTTACTCCTCCTTCTTTACGTGCGGCGGTAAGTCTAGATCTCAATGTCCCATAATATCTTCTTCTTCTCCTCCTCCTCCTCCTCCTCATCATTATCATCATTATCATTATTATTATTATTATTATTATTATTACTACCACCACCACCACCACCAAATAAAATCAAATTAACAAGAGCAAAAATAATGAATAATATTACATTTCATAGTAGTAGCATCTGCAGCAGCAGGCGCCACCGCGGTAGTAGTAGTAATAGTAGTAGTATAAGTAGTAGTAGTAGTAGTAGTCGTAGGATGTACTCAGTGTCACGGCTCCCATTAAACCAAACCCGGTTTGGCATCGTCTAAAGTCACGATGTCGTTTCAATATTATCATTCTTGCGACGTGGGAGGTCAATCCATGGTTAACGTCACAGCACCAAATCTTAAAAAGAACATCTCTTTATTCTTGATTACCATTGAATTAATGCGCATTTTAAATATTTTCTAAATGTCTTTTCAATTGATTTTAAATTCATCAAAATGTCGCTGTTTAATATGCTATCGGGGACTTTGTTATTATGACTTAAAATGTCTGCCTGGTCACTTTCATTCGTTTTTTGCAAAATCATTTAATGTCTAATGTGCGGCTGGAATTTAAAGTATTTTCTAACTACTACATCAATACGCTGAATAATTGAGAACTGTGCACCGAAATGATGAATTGATCTTAGTTTTGATAGTACTCACCGTACCACAATGGTTAGCAGAGTTCTATCACAGATCAGTTGATAAAACCGATAAACATAATATGATTTGATTAATTCGCTCCCAAATTATTAAAAGGTCCATCTTGTTATTCTTCAATGAGTCAGTATTAGAAATCAAAACCGTCACCAAAACTGTCCACATATGTTGCTTCAGTTGTTAAGTGAGACTGGCTGGATATCTATCTATGTATGCGTCACGCGTACAGGCCGCACCAACAGATATAGAGGGCAGATACTTTAAACATTTACTCCTTATTATGTCTAGGAAAAATAGCTTCTTTTTTAAAACCCAGCCGCCAAAAATAGGTTTTTAATTTGGAGGGTGTTCAATTACAATGTAAGTCTATGCTACATTGGTCCCTTATATCGTCATAGGCAGAGTTCACGCTTGTTATTTGAAGGTTCTGATCACCACCCAACAGAAGGCGAGGGTAGTATGTTATTCATTGATCACCCCTTTTTCTAAAATTGTAATTAATCATCCCCAACACAGCATACTGCTAAAAGGAATTGGTCACATAACGGTCCCTATTGAGTGACTAACCAGATGTGTTCATCTCTTAGTTATACAGATTTCACCGCTATCTGAAAGTATAGCCTTCATAGAAAAAAACCATATATAAGCCGAAATGGCGTAAACCAAAGCAGCAATGTTTAATAATTTATATGGGAAATGTTCGGGAGTTCCCAGGCCCCAACAATGGTGATGATTGTATAATAGGCTGAGCAGTCGAAGGTTTTCGTGGTGGAAGGTATGAAAGAATGGGTATTGCACAGAGTCTATATAACGTCTCTCTCCAAAATAAAAACTGGGTTCTATTTAAAAACTGGCGTAAAGATAACATTCGAGAAACATAGGATACATTTATATATAAATATTATCGAGATGTTTCGGACGCAATTTAGTGCAATATACTGGTGCAATGGTTTATAATGAATGGACAAATCTTTTTACTATTACATATTGACATCGCTAGAAAATCGTCATAAAACAAAAGCTGACTTACGCTCTCCTGGTTTCATCTCCCAAATGTTATGGCCATTTCAGGCATATGAAATACCACTTGCAAGAGTTGTAGCTATGAGCATTTAAGAAGTATACAGTGAGTCTAAAAAGTATTCGATAGATTTCAAAAAGTTCATTTAACACCCTTATACGGCTTCAAAATTGACAGAAATTGGACCAAAGATTAAAAAATACAAAAATAAAAAAGAAATATTGAAACAGAATAGAACATTGAAAAGCTATTTACACACATGAGAAACGTTTGGTCCAAATTCTGTCAATTTTGAAGGTGTGCATCTATGTTAAAATAAACTATTTGAAATATATCAGATACTTTTTACACTCACTGTATAGATGGGTTTACTATATATGTAACAATCATTATAGATGTCAAAATCAAGGTGGAAACTACACGGACATGATGGGTATACGGAATGATAGACACGACCTTACGAAATGCTGCGTGATTCCGGAAGGAAATGGCTCATCCAGCACTGTTGAGGATGCATAATCATCCCTTAGGTGGAATGGAGTAAGTGGTGCTTTGGCAGCTGGCAGAGAAGGAGCTGATTACAATCCATACGTTTACGGGTCAAAGGGAACAAAAAGAAACACAATCAATATGGTGGTAGAGTAGATTTGCAATATTGAGGAGAGCAGGCGTTACGCTACAAATTTCGTATATCCAAACAAGGAGCATGGACCAAATGGGAATACATCAAACGAGGAACGCTCACAGGATGTAACATCAAACAGATAGATCCAAAGAGAATGTTTTCTTATAAAAGCAGTATACAACATCCTAGTCAACCTGGAATTTTAGAAGTCAATAATAACTGATCGATGCTTTACACATGGAAAGTCTTTTAGGCTACAATACATTGTGGCGATTGAGAATATTCTTTAGAAATGTGCATGCGATATACAGGCGGGTACTGGATTTCCTGGCCGAGGATACGCATGTTGCAAAATTACAAATAACATTTCGATTACTATGCCGCTAAATTATATTCACAGGACATATTCCGAGTACATTTACAAATAAGTACAAAGCAACCGTCAACTAAAACTGCCAACATAGGTTTCTTCGGTTTTTAGGTGGTCTGGCTGCATTGCTTGATATGTATCGCGCATAGAGGCCGCAACAATGGAGCTAGAAGGCCGAACATTTAAACATTTATTTATTTTATGTTATTTGTGTTTGTTCTTTTTTACACCGGCCAATAATAGGTTTTTAGTTGGGAGATTCAATTTAAAATGTACGTTTGTGCTAAATTGGACATTTAGTGTCTGGCAGCATTCACCTTTTTTTCTTTGAAAACTTGGATATTTTAGTGATCATCGCCCAACAAAAGGTGAGAGAAGTAACCTATTCATTGTACACCCGTTTTTCAGAATGTGTAATTGATCACCACCAGTATGCTGCCAAAAGACATTGCTCACATGATGGTTTCTATTGAGTGATTAACCAGCCCCGTTTGATGTTTGTACAGATTGGAGATTCATAGTGAACTTAGAACGTGGTCTCGCCTTTCAAGCTAAGTTATTGTTAATTTCTCATTGTAATACACTGTTTATCTGTTTAGTAATTTAAAAGACAGTGGCATCGTTGGATTAACGGCTACTCTTGAGGAAAAATGAATGTAATCTGTAAAAAAGGTTTGCAGGAAGAAATAATGGGACATGACAGGACAACGAATATATTTCCTATATAGATGAGATGTCGAGCTTTTTGTCGCCAACTCAACTTCTGCATACCTGACTGAACTCGAAATGTCTACATCAGAAGATTGAAATATATAAAGAGGCCTTAAGATCAGTTGAAGGTTCTCTCTTAAAACGTCTAGCGCTAACACCTCATCTATTATGACGTCGTGTTGTACTGCTGCGGAACCATGGGTTATCGGTAATGATGTTCAATCCTGAAACCATAACTGACACAAGGGTCATCGCATTAAGAAGAATCTGCATGAGAGATTGATTTAGTTTTCACAGGAGTGGCTATCGTCATCATCATCATCATCATCAGCCATTATAAGTCTACTGCTTGAGAAATGCCTGTTCCATCTCCTTCCATGACGACCTAGATTGTGCTAAACTCTGACATGTCTTACCGGCAAACCTTTCTATCACGTCCCTCCATTTTGTGTCTGGTCTTTTCATACTCTGTTTATTGTGCATGGCACCAATCGGTTAGTCTTTACCCCATCTATTGCCATCTCGTCTTGCCAGGTGACCAGCCAATCTCCATTTTTGCTGCTTAATTAATTGTATAATATCCTTCATTCTAGTCCTCCCACTGATCCATGTCCATTTCTTACTATCTCTTAGAGTTATCCCTAGCATTGCCCTTTCCGTGGCTCTCTGTACTAATCTGGGTTGGTTTTCAGCTCGTTTGGTTAATTTCGTTTTATACTTTACGCTGTAAGCACACTGGCAAGGTGCTCTTCAAAATATCTCTATTCATACCGAATGCTTTCCAACCATTCGTTATGCGTCGTTTTATCTCGCTGTCATGGCCGTTCTCTAACTGTAGTACCTGTGCTAGGTAGATGTATTCATCAACCTCTTCTAGAGCCTCTCCTTCTATCTTTATGATCTATTTGGGGAATTTATCGTTGAACATCACTTTTGGCTCTGTTCTGTTCAGCTTTAAGCCAACTTTTTTATTTCCCCTATTTAGCTCAGTTAACATGTTTTGTAGTTCTACGGATGCTTCCGATGTCATCGGCGAATGTTAAGTGTCTTAAGTATTCTCAGATTGGTCCAAACTTATTTTGTATATTCGGTGGAGCCCTATATATCTACAGGGCGTCTCTATGGTCCAAACGCGATACGCAGCTTTACTTAAAAGAGGGGAATGATCAGTTTAAGTACAGGTCTTATTCCCTTCCCGGATTTCTACTTTCGGTGAGGGGCGGGATGAAGGTATCTGGTCGGGGGACTGCAATCTCTTTTGTGTTGTTTTTGTTTTCTAAACAAGGAATGTAAATGTGTTGCAATTTACAAAGAAAAGGAATACCATTTGGATTTAAATTTGTCAATGTTAGTTAGATGTATCGGTAAAAACAGATTTACTTACAAACTTTAGATTCCAAACAGATCACATTTTCTTTCTTTTTATCTGGCATTAGTGAAGGCTAGATCATACTGGCTTCGCTTGTTTACCATTTCTCTTAT
>VCCN01003667.1:2443397-2458627 GCA_006491835.1 Architeuthis dux
TTAACATAGGGGTTTTGTCCTAGGGGTTTGGTCCGGGCGATGTCCTAGGGAGTGTGGTCTCTAAACACCACCTCGTCCTATCCCAAGTTAAGCTTGTTGACGACTCAATACACAAATGCAATGGAGTTAATATTAATGCATTTAGCGAGTAGTACACTAACTAGTGCTCTATGGTTGGCGCTTTCTCAATGAATGTATGGAACTAGCTGAAATACATGTCCTACGTGCGGCATTTCCAGCTAGTTCTTGCAAAAGCCCTAGTGGTAGCGTCATTCTATACCTCTAACTACAATGCAACATATTGGCTACTTAGAGGTCACATATAAAAACACGGAATCATGCTTTTAATATATATAGATGTATAGATATATACGAATGAGATCATTATTATCGGGGGAGGGGCCAATGTAGACCCCACATTATTCTTCTTCTTCTTCTTCTTCTTCTTCTTCTGAAAGTTCAATGACGGATAATGAACAAAAACATGCTCGGGGATCCTATTAGTAATCACAGAAATGTTGGTGGTCATAGCTATTGCTGTCCTTAAGTTATACTAACACAGACTTACCACATTGTGAATTAAAGTAGTAGTACATTTTCAGGTAACCGTGAACACAGCCGGGCACAACATAAGAGGCTAATTAAACATACTACTTACTATTGTAAATCGAACCCACTACTAAAAAAACGAAAAGTATTAGGATATTCAAAAACTAACATTCTAAAACTTGATCCGGTGTCCAATTAGTACACACTAATGTCACGGGGATAGGTTGCATAATTCTTTAGTTTTGCTAACACAACCAGACAGACATTTAGTGAATTATAGTAAGATTTTCTCCAGCTTCGAATATTCATAAAGCCTAATAAGAACTAAATATATTGGCTGGTTTGTGTTTTTCCTCGTCTATTGGCATTTAATAAGAACGTGACTTGTATAACCCTGGCGTTGTCAGCAAAAACAATGGTAGAATTTCTAATTAGTTGTTGACGCCAGAGGCTAAACCTTAAATACGTTTTCTTCTCATATGGTCAGTGGAATGAAATAGACGACACTACAGCTGTATCCAAAATCTAACTACAATTGAAGACATCTCTCTCTGTGCGTGTTTGTGTCTGTGTATGTACCGCGATTACTCGACAACTATTAAAAGTAAAATGATAAAACCCCGGAAAACAAGGAAGATGTGCTACACAGCCTAAAAGATAATTTTAGGGAGGATGCGATATGAGGATTTACTAGTTTTAGAGGTTGTTGGTTATCCCTGTACTGTACCACTCTGCTGCGGTTTCAGTAAGCTGGAGTAGCTAAAACCACGTCCAACTCACGTCTTTTACCCGGGCTTGGGTGCAGCTACGGTGACTGCCAACTGTAGTTTTCTCTCTCTCAGGGTAACCTTATCATAGATGGGCAGAGTTACAGGGCTCCAACTACCCTGCTATATACCCATAGCTGTGGAGGAGGTAGAAGTTGTTCATGCCTATCCTATGGACATTAGTGCAAAATGAACGTAAAAAGCCCCGATCGAAACTCGAATTCAGTCTGCCAATTCTATTTTCCATAAGGGTAACCTTTAGGCCACTTCGCAAATCAATGTTTTTTAAGGTTACTTAATCAATATGGTGCCCGCTCGGATAGTGTAATGGTTAGCACCTCTGTCCCACACGCAAGGTTCCGGGTTCGAATCCCGGTATGGGCGAACAGTGTGGACAACTTTTCATTAGGACGCATTTCCCAGTGCACTCAGCAGCTAATTGAGTACACTCTAAGCTGTGTGATTAGTGATGATGTATCCTGCCAAGGGATGGTTATAAAAAACTTGTAGGAATAAAGTCCTGGTCTTGACCAGACTTGAAACTTGCAAGGATCCCTAAGCTGACTCATGCAACACACTCCATTAGGGGATGTCTCTTCGCTTTACCTAATCAATATGACCACACACATTTATTAAGCTTTCATCAATAGTCATGTTGTCGCTACCCCTTTATTCTGATTGTCTACGCCATTTTTATGTTTTTACCGATTTGTAGAATTATTATTAACACATAGTCTTGATATTACATGTATTTGATTAATTATTAATATATTTCTTTGTCTTTTTAATATGTCTTATTTGTTGTTATTCTGTATTGCAATGATGTCAGTGAATTTAATCTTCGTCGTTTTAGTAAAGAAACTGAAATATGTAGAATGGTGTAGCTTCCAATAAAATGTATGTTTGAGTTGAATACTTAAGCTCAATTCGGTCATGGGCAGGACTTTCAACTATAGACCTGCTGCTAACAGTTTTGCCCATTTATCTACGACATTGTTCATTTATAACGTCGTCGTCGTAGCACCACTACTTGTATTACTTGTAAGTATTAAGTTATCTGGATTTCTTAGATGAATTATCTTCATTATTCACGTTTGATTAGTTTTACCTCTATTTTAATGTTGCTTTTTATCGCCACATTCATGTCGTCTGACATTCTACGAAAGTTAAGCAAGCAACATATCTCTCAGATATGAATATATAGCTTAGTATACGGAAAGCGGGTTCGAATCTCACCGTTGGCTAAATTCTTTTGTTTTTTGGTTTCCAATTAATTCTGTTTACTACCAATTGTAGAACGTAAAACGGCATGATTGATGAGATATAAAGCAACACGGATGGGATGAATGGTAAACTAGTACACACTAATTACGTTTTTTTCTATTTCTGAGATTAAGTGATATCATAATTAGCGTTTTATTTTTGTTTGTTTCTTACTAATCTTCTTCATTCCTGGTTGTTCTTAATACAAAATCTTCAGCCGGTGGTTTAAAATAAATAGCATGGCATCAGAATAAAGAAACGTGCATCGTATCACAACATTGGACGACTTGTGGTACTGTAATGGTTGACGACCGTGGCTTGCAGATCCTTAGGAGTGTGTTCGATCCTCACCGGTTGCCCCATACCTGTGGCCTTAGCTACGCTTAGTAGAAATAGGCGCTTCGTCTTGCGTTAATGGTTATCAAGCTAGTCCTGCCTATTATTAGCACTTAGTAGTGAGTTCGATCCTCATTGTGTGCTCCATATTTGGATCCCTACTGGGTGCCCCATACATATGGTCTTGTGACAAAACTAAGTTAATGTTATTTGTTATGTTATTTTGTTTAACGGCACATCGACACTTAGTGGGTCATTTAGTTCCGGATTCAATATGGGTGGAGGTGGAACCCCGTGACTAGAGACTGAGACAAATGCCACGAGGACCGGGATACCTGGGGGGGGGGCTAAAGCTTCCCAGGACGAATCCTGAGCATGCTAATGGTGATCGTCTCCCGACCACCTGGCCAAGATATTCTGTGCAACATCTCGCAGGACGATACCCGAGCATGCCACAAAGACCCCCGGAGGGCCTTGGTTCTCTGTACTTCGAGGCCATGGCGGTTTCGAAGCACAAATACTCCACTTTGGTCCTAGCCAAAAGGCCGCGAAGCTTTATTTATTTACCTCCCCACGAGGGCAAATTTCGACATGAAGTCTTTTTTAATGTGGGGGTTCGGCCTGCACGCGAACGTGCAGAGGGGTGGGGACCCCCTGTCCTCGTGCCTAGAGATCTAGTGGGGAGAATCCCAAATCCCTGTCATTGAGACAAATGACACGAGGACCGGGATGGGTCCCAAAAGCTCCTCAGGACGGATCCCGAGTGTGCTAACGGGCTGACCACCTCTCGACCGGCTAGCCAAGATATCCTGCGCAACTTCTCCCAGGTATCCGAAGATACCCGAGCATGCCACAGGACCCCATACGGGCCGTGTTTCTCCGCACTTCGAGGACATGGCGGTTTCGAAGAACAGATACTACCCTTTTTTTCTTAACCAAAAGGCCGAGAAGCGACCTCAACTAAGTTAAATAAATAGCATCTTACATCATCATTGATATGGCAGGGAACAATGATTATTTATTTTGCTCAACTGAGCGTAGAACTGGTTGTGAATTGTTCCATGTCAGTTAGAGTTGTATATCTCTTTCATATAATAAGGACATGCATCTTAGATAACTACAGGACACCTTTTAAAATGCACCACTTGCTTCCGAACGTTATTCGTAGAGTAAATTTGGAAATTAATTAAGGAATATTTTTTGGCCGAAATTTTAGACGTGAGCAAACTGCATCTGAAGCCAGATAACATTGCATATTTTACGATCGCATTGAATTTGCCCCGAATCCCTTCAGAACTTTCACAATATTTCCCCACATCTAATATTCTCTGTTTTCAACAAAATAAAGAAAAGGACGGAAAATACATTTTTTTAATTATTATTGAATTCAATTACACTGAATTTCCTTATTCAATTCATTCCACAATTAAATATTCAATTTTGTGAACAAAATATTTGAAGATTGAAGAGGTATTTGAAAATATTGTAATTTCTCATGAATAGTTACTGATGTATCCAAAATGTTACGGTAGGACCTTTAAACTGTCATCCATCGTTGAATGTGTTATGCATAAACTGTTTGTATTTTAGACTGCTTATTTGGTTAATGCAAATAGCGCGGTTTCATTTTTGCTGTGTTACGGAAATCTTAAAATTGCATCTGAAATTTACTCAACATTAACTGTAGTACGTCGTTTATAAACCTTCACCTACACAAATGAATATCGATCAGCTTTCAAAAACCCGTCTTTCTATTCTGCCTCGACAGCAAAAAATATAATATTAGGGCCAGATTGTCACTGACAATGGATCTACTACGACTATCTATCCACAATGATTAAAATCAGGGCAGGATCCAAGACTGCATTCAACATCATTATAAACGAAATTGGGCCTTTTCCCAAACAAAAGCAAACATTCATAATTTCATAAGTACGGAGGAAAAAAAAAAAAAAAAAGAGAAAAGGAAAAGAAAAGCCATTTAATCGTGTTAGGCTTCCGTACTTTGAAATATTAACGCTACTTTTGAGGGGGGGGGGCTAACGAAGAACATCCTAGATCTTCAGTAAGGATTGCTGAAAATTAGACAAACCTTTACTGCACAACGTTAAAGTAATCATCTGGCTTGTCTCTTTGATGTATATGAAAAGTAGTAATTTTTCCGGGCAGGAGAATAGACAGTCGATTCTGCTGCATGACATTGCCCGTCCTCAAGTTGCAGATATGATGCAGTAAACAATTATGTTGACTGGGGTGCGATTTTTTCAACATATCGCGTACTCGTATCATTTTGAATTAAATTGAAACAAACCTTGCAATATGGCGGTTATTTCTCCCCACCCATGTCTCTATTATTTAATAAACCCAACAAGTCCATCTGTTTGGACACGGAGCCGGTAATTAAATTTTTTAAAAGTATTAGGGAGTGCATGTTTTATTCGGTTGAGTGACTGGAAAGATGGCCCTAGTGGAAAAGAGGAGTTATTTGCAATTGTAATCAGGTTACTTCGTAAATTGCTAAAGGAAATCAATGTTTTAAATTTGTTGTAACGTTTTACTCCTAAGAAGAAGAAGAAGAAAAGTTAATTTTCATTTCTCCATTTAAATTCAGTGGGATGGGTTCGTTTGCCCTTTAAATTTTAATTATATTCTATGGTTTCAGCAACCGGAATTTAAAGAAAGAGTGGATTTGGATATTATTGTGAATAATTAAACGCCTGTATACATGCATGATCAAATCGGATTGGCATTTTGCAAGAAACCGAGGGTAGTACATTGCTGAATTCGGTTTAAAAATTCACTGCGTTTTAAAGCAGAACGTAACAAAAATAAGAAATAATTGAGAAAAACCGCGACGTTGAACAACTGAAAATGAAAAAGAAAAACATTTAAAATTACATTCAAAAGAATGTCGAAAACATCGAGGTGATATTCTGGTATAAGCATGCGACAAACAGACTTGCAACACTACAGAGTGTCCCTAAAGTGTGGACGAATAGGAAATATCACTACAACTATATTTTGTTTGCCCCCAGATTAAATAGGTTTTTTTTTCATTGAAAATATGCATTTTGCCTGTGTGTCCAGACTTTAGGGACACCCTGTAGAACAGGGTGTCTCATTCTTTCATTAGCGACACTTTGATGAGGAGAAATGATTCGCGACTACTCACTTGTAAAAAGCAATTGGTAATAAGGCTATGGATAATGTAATAAAACAATTTTCATATGAATAAATTACTAAAATGTAACAAAAACGAAGCTTTTTTAGAACAATAGTGAATAGCATGGAGTCATTTTTACAATAAGTACTTTTTTGAAGAGAAATCGAAACTTAAAAAAGAAAATATTTTCAAATATTTCTAAAACCCCTCAAAATGTTTATGCGACCCATGGAGAGGTCTCGGCCCTTTTTCTGAGAAGTTTGCACTATAGAAAAGTTATAGTTACTAGTCCTAGCTAGGCATATATGCTTGGCAGATCTTTTGTTTGTGTCTTTCATTTCTACAACGTTCTTGTTCAAACGGTTCTGCAGCAGTCGAGGTGGTTTGACCTTAATTTACAATCAAACATGTTCTTTCCTGGTTAGTGTAGGTCGCCTTCATAGTCGGAGTTGATCTTTGTAACAGTGGAGACGGCAGCCGCAACGTCTGTCGTTGCAGAGTTCGCTATAGGAGGATCCGTCGGAAATACAGCGCATATGACCCGTCTTTGAGACGATGTTTGCTGCGATGCTGATGGTTTAAGCTTTCTCAAAGACATCAGGGTTGGTGTAGTCCTGACGTTTATGGTTTCTGCTGGTGAAAGAGCTCAAGTTTCGATGGTACAGCACTCCGGTTTTGTTTTAGGTTTCCGAAGACGCGGCGGCATTATCTTCCAAAAGCAACATTGGCAAACCGAATCCTGTTCTACCAATCGTTCTCGGAGTACGTTATGCAACTATTTCTTAAAAGATGTATACCAATAAAGTTATATGTACTTACTAAGACTATCTTAAATCTGTCAAAAAAAAAAAAAAAAAAAAAAAAAAAAAATTACACAGCTGTGGTGCAGCCAGTGAAGTGTTAACGGACTACATTAGTAAAGGTCTGCAGGATTAGCTTGGAATCACTGTACCGCTCCAAGACGCCAGCTACAAATAAGTTCTTAGAGTCGCTCTCAGAAGTCGTGTGAAGAATGTTAGGTTTAGATATTATAGAGATTGGTAGTTCTTTATTCAAACGTTAAACGCATATAAATACCAGCAACGTAATGTGTTTAAAATGTAATGGGTAAACCATGATGTCGCAATTTCTAAAGAAAAGTGTAGAAATGTCTTTTGCACGAACATTCCCCGCATGTAAATACTTGGTTAAAAACATGCAAAACGATAAATTTGTGCAGTTATTGGTCCAGTTTTATTTTAAATGGGCATTGGCAATCTTGAGTGATATTTAATATGTTTAGTGCGTAATCCCTGCTTTCACATTAAGGCTGGGTTTGCAAGTGTCGCTATCAGCTTTTTGCAAACGGTTACATAGGGATAAACGCCATTGACGAAAGGCCTGCTAATCCAGAACAAGAAGTGTAACATAAATTCCTGTTTCCTCGCCATAGCAATAATTTTGCAGATCTTCACCCAATATTCTTCAGATGACGCATGTCGCCAATAGAGAAAAGAGGCTAGGGCAAAATCATGTATCTGCTCAATATCTTCCTTCCTAACCAAGCCTTCTACATCTGGTTGTGTGAAGAGTAGCAATGCTATGAATGTTACATCCGTGCAATTAAGGGTCTGCATCTCGTCGGCCAGTTTTCGAAGTCCATCGTAGAGTTTGGGGTTCATGAAAAACCTTTTCGCCGTCTGGGACGTCAGTTTAAAGCAAGGTATAAAATTGATACGGTTTTCTAGTTTGCGGCTCAGGAAAGCCATTCGCAAAAGTGCAATCGAAGGGAACGTGCATTCAAGGAGAGATTGGAAATCTGGCTTCTGAATTCTATCAAGGAGTGGTATAGAGCGGATCCAAATATCGATTATTTTGAATTCCGATGTCAACCACGCGTACAGTGTCGATGTGGAAACATCCTTGAAAGGTAGGACTTCAGGGTTCGGTGGCAGTTCAGCGATGTGACATCGACATTTTAGTATTATCTCCTCAAATTTGATAGACTCTAAGGGTTTCTCTTCACTTTCATCAACATATCTTACAATGTACATCTGCTGCTCCATGCTGAGAAATAAGTTATGAAATAGTAGTGACGGATTCGTTCCTTTGGTTAAAAGAATATTTGTGCGAAGTGGGAAAGCTATTTCCTAAGAGTAAGATATTTTGCAAGAAGACCACTCTTCACCTCACTTGCAGGGTTGTTGAATAGTGTAAATTAAATGTGGGTGTTTTATATACTTATACAAAAAAAGGTTATTGGGTAGACTGGTGGACTAAATAATTATGTGGGGTGTAAAGGTAGTTTTCCTTTGTTATATTATATTTTCACATAACATGTAAACAATTCGACGTATACATTGAGAACTCATTTGGGTGTTGGGACTAAAGTGGGGGTGGGACGTGGCATAAACAAGTCGAGCATAGTCCTGGGAACTCCGGGCAGAATCTCCACATTACTCTATGAGGGGAGGTTCAGGAGTAGTCCTGACGCTCTTGGTTGTGGGTACTGGGACATTTTTGTCTTTGCCCATACGTTAAACCGACCTCGTGTTACATTCCGCCCCCGCGTGGAGTCGTTTCGATATCGCATGTACATATTTAGGTATCCTCACGATTTTAAGTCAGATTGACAGCCGCGAGCAAAAATCAATTCAAGCCGCAAATAAAAGTTAATTTAAATTTTATAGATTTCATAATTTTAGAAAACAGGACTATTGGTGAATATTACAATCTGAAAATGATCATCTAATATTCAGAAACAGGGATATTTGTCTTCGATTTGTTTTCAGTAGTTTTTGCTATAAACATAATCAATAAAAGTTGAACGCTGTATCCGCCTGCATTATAAAATAATCTACAAAAATTCAACTAATTATTGAAGTTTTCCGTTTTTATAGCATCGATGACTAACTTTACTAAATCTGTTTCATGTAAAATTATATGCGAAAAGCTTTTCTTCGATGCGCTCCTTATAAGTAATACACAACTTGATCGTGAATACGTTTGCATGTGCTGAAAGATAAGTCCATGGAACATTGAATGTGCGAAAGATATCTGATGGTGTCTAAATTACGCCCCAGATCGGAAAATTTAAAACTGCAAAATAAAGTAAAACATTATTTCGTTTGAGAACTTTCTAGTCAATATATATTTATGTTAAATGTGTACCATGTAAAAGGAGATACGTATTAATGCTATGTTTTAAAACATTTTGAAAACCTAATCTAAAAATATTTAAAAATTCAAAAGAAATTCTTGTTTTATTCTTTCGGCAATTGATTACACCGATATGTTGCTATCAAGCATTTACAGTTATTTAATAAGCAATAAATAAAGGAATTCGACCATAACTAGTATCTGTTTTAATTCTAAAATGTTTATGTTAAGAAACTATAAAGTTACCATGTATAGAGGCCCCGTTACGCAATAACTAGATACTTTCCACTTGGATGTTTACAGTCTGTCCGTATGACTGTTAAGGCATCCATTAACTGGTTCAAATTGATTCGGATAATAGACCCGGTGTGACATTTATTTGCACTTTTTGGTCCGTTTGGATAGCCATAGTAGGGTATAGGGATCCGTTATATTCAGTTATAATCATAGTCTTTCAACTGTAATAATTCCGTCTGACTACAATTTATATACAGGGTAATAGGAAGACAATAATAACATGGAAGCACGTTTTATTAAAAGAAACAATAGTGACTTGTCAAATTTTACAACATCATGATTATGCAGACTACCGTTTCTCGTTTTAATAAGCTAGTTGACACGTCTGTCTGTCTCACTTTATATTCCCTTTTGTGAAATGTTTAGGACCACGTTGCTATCCAGGGTTCTTACTGTTCATAGTCTTGCACGCGTGGCCTCCCTTGAACCATTATGACACGTCGGCTTAAGTCACGTGGTTGCCAAGTATAAATACAGCAAATACATTTGTCTATCTTAGCTACAAAATCGCCTCGAGAGGATGTCATACTAAACGCCATGGCAATGGCCATGATCCCGTGAGTTAGATTAAAGGCCAGCACATATAGGCGTGAAAACAATGTACTAACATACGACTTTTATACATAACAGAAATAAATGTGTATACAGTGTCGCCCATAAATAAGTAGGCTCCTATCACCTTTTAATTGAAAGTTGTCTTCTAAATCAAACATAGCAGTATTATATTATTTTTAATGGAACATTACACAATCAAAACGGATATTATGTACGTATGACCAAACTCTACAGCATTGAAACTGTTGCCTCAAATATATTTCCGCAGTGGTGTACTCATCTTTGACGGCAACATATTCATATCTTGGCAACAGTTTTAATGCTGTAGAGTTTGGTCATATGTAATACCTGATAATATCCGTTCTGATTGTGTAATGTTCCACTAGAAATAATAAAGATCTGCTATATTTGGTTTGGAAAAAAAGAAATTAAATATCTATTTATTTATGGGCGATACTGTAAATATATATAACCTTGTTGTTCGTCATTATTTCGCTAAACTTACGATATTACAATATTCATTAAACTTAGCCGCAGGGTTATCTGAAATTTTAAAAAAAACAACACAATTACTTGTTGTATGACGGTATTGTGTAATATTACAGACTGTCCAATTACTTCAGTCTCAGTCTATATAATAGCGCATTTTGTATATGCCTGTGTGTGTAATTGGTCTGTTTTTTAGAAACCGTCAAACAAAACTGTCAAAATAGGTTTCTTTCAGTTTCCAAGATGGTCAGCCTGACTGTCTATGTATGAATGTATCACGCATACAAGCCGCACCAGTAAAGCTAGAGGGCTCTCAATTTCGACATTTCATCCATATATCTAGAAAAGTTTTTTTTTTTAGATCCCCCATAATAGGTTTTTAGTGGGCGGTTCAATTTACAATGTAAGTCTATGCTAAATTGGCTACTAGTTTGTGTCCGTCTTTTTAGTTATCACTGCCCAACGGAATGCGAGAGAAATAACTTATTCATTGATCACCGTTTTTTCCTATGTTTAATTGATCATCCCGAATACGGCATACTGCCAAAATATGTTGGTCAGGTGACGGTTTCTATTGAGTGACTAACCAAACTTGTTTTTTTATCTAATTGATTACCGGTATAATTTAATGTAGAAATCATTATGTTTGGACGGTTGCTTTTGGAAGCGATGTATGCTTTTGGACGTATCAACATATAATTACAGCTTCGTTTTAGGCGTGGGATTCTAGTTAGCGTATCGATAATTATACAATCATGGAAAAAACTGCCATATGGTTGAAAAGAAAATTACAAATAAGGGGCAATTTAAAGGAAAATTGAAAAAACAAGAAGTAAAGAGAAAAGAAAAAGAAAAAAGTGAGAAATCGTAGAAAGTGTTCATATATTACTGGGAAGGTTCGATTAAAAATGAACGATAGAAAGGACCTAACAAACACGAAGGGTATAGAATTGCAATAATGAAGATGTAAAAAGAGGTAAAACGATTAAAACGATGTAAAAAGAAAATAAAGGCTTGAGTGGGAAAAGAAACAAAGGCAAAATAGATTTTTCAAATAAATTGGCAAAAGAATCTTCTAGAATAAAAGGAAGAAATTCAAGCAAACAATATAAAATGCTGGGGAGAAAAATTAAGAAGTATTTGAAGATCCAATTTGCGAGATAATTAGTTTGCAGCCGTACGTAATAGAGGCTGAAAACTGCAGCGTGTCCTTTTCAAACGAGGAAAATGGAGAGACATTACTCGTTAGATTTCTCTTCTTCACTTGATTTGATCTTCCTTTCATTCCCAATTCTGTCTTTTATTTCTCCTTCTTTCTTCCATTCGTTTTTCATTCCTGCTTATTTCTATCATACTTGAGTGTTTTTCTTTACTAAACCTATTCTATTTTTGGTACAAGGCCAGAAATATGAAACCTTCAATGAGGATCGAATGCATTTCCTTTTTCTTTATATTCACCATGCTTAGGTTAAAACCGACATGCGAGGGAATAGGATTGTATTGCACCAAACCTCGAAATCCTGATGTAATGTACCGCTGGTAAAAATGCAACTATTTTGATAATTATTTTGTGAAGTAGTGTCAACCATCATCCGTTTTTATTAGTATGTATTTCATTTTAATTTTAGTGGATTTCATCGATAAGTCAATAATCACTGAAGAAACAGTGCAGACAGTCTCATTTCTGTTATCTCGAAAAGTATATCTATTTACGGCAGCTGATGGATCTAATACAGGTGTTACAACTAAAATGAAGGTGAAAGAGATTCTAGTAACAAAAATAATGATGGTTGAAAATACAACCATCTCAGCGGTAAGGAACCTGATCTTACCGCTTCTTTCTTTCTTCCTTTCATATTTATTTTTCCTTCGTCCGTAGTTCCTTTTTCCTCTGTCCTTACTTTTTCGTTCGAATGATTTCTTTTGTCATTTTTGTTTTTAATTTATTTTCGCACTTTATTTTTTTTTAAATATCAACCTGTAGCCTAATCCATGCACATGTTTTAGTTGCAGCGGCCTTTAGCCGATCAGTCCCAGGAAAGACGATGACACAGCGAAGTTGGCGACCAGGCCGGTTCATGGACCGAAAATGTCCCACCGAACAGTATTTATTATTCAGGGGAAAATGCTGAAGTGTTTGGATTCAAACAATCGTTGCCTCCGAGAAGCGATTTTAGAAAATAAATGAAGCAATTTTAGCAGATAACAGATAGATTATGTTGTTTTATTTTCTCTCAAGACGAAGAAATTCTGTGCGAATTGTATTTTCTCACGGGATCATGGCCATTGTCATGGCTTTTAGTATGACTTATCCTCTCGAGGTACAAACCTGAAGGAGAAAATACAATTCGCACATAATTTCTCGGAGGCAACGATTGTTTGAATCCAAACACTTCAGCATTTTCTCCTGAATAAAAAATACTTTAAAAAACTATCAATGCAATTTACGCGAACTGCTATCATAGTCGTGTCGGTCTGCCTCCCCTTCTCCCACTTTAACGGCTAACAACCTATCTCTCTTCCCGCCCCCGTGCCCGATGGAGTGGCCAGCATATGTCTTCCCTGCTCAAGATTCTTTTTCCGACTGCTGCTGACTTGTCAACGTATTTTACCGCCAACAAATCAAACTCTTTGTTTAAACAGTTCAGCCAATCACTGACGAGATATTTTAAAACAAAACATGTGGTAGGGTGTGTGATTGGTTTACTACATATTAATCAAACGCTGCTCGACTATTGTTTTTTCTTTTTTACTTCATTCCGTCGACCCCTTTTCTATTTCTCAAGTTTCTTTATCTGTATTCATTCATTTTGTTATATTATTCGTTTATGGAGGTGCACGTGGCGTAACAGTTAAGAACAGGAACAATTGAAGCGGCCAGACGAGTTTAAACTCCGGTCGAAGCGGCGAGGTGTTCACTTCGCACTAATGCTCTTGGATGCATTTCTTTTCCTTTCCAGCAATGCGTAAACTAGTAAGGCAGAAAGGGCTCCCCATTCTTGGGACGCAACCTATCTAGGAGAAGGACAACTCTGTATTTAAAACCAGGAGCCGGGATCCCCTGGCAATCCGACGTTCTTGCAACCCCTACGACAAAATTGGTGCCGAGGTTTATTGGCCCTTGCTCGTCCCTTGTATAATATCGGGGCGTGTAATGGGGAAACTTGCTCCGTGGACAGCAACATGTCTCCCATATACTAGTTACCCAGGTCTGCGCCCTGACAGATGCCATATTGTGGGGAAATAAACTGTAGAATCGTGTAACTAAACATGAATGTAAAAAAGATCAACGGAAAACATTTGGTAAACAGATTACAGCTCTGGTTAGTCACTCAATGTAAAACGTCACGTGACAGCATGCCTCGTTGGGGGTGATCGATTAAAAGAAATTAGAAAAAAGTGGATGTTATTTCTTTGGACTGTTTGATCACTTAAAAGTACGAATTTTCAACAAAAAAACAAAAACAAGCTTGAATGCTGCCGGGCACAAACTATGGCATCAGTTTTGCATACAGGTTACATGTACATTGAATTGAATTGAACCCCCACTAAAAAAAACGTTTTTGGTGGTTATGTGTTTGCAAAAACAATACACCGTTTTTTGTAGACGTAATAAGAAGTAAATGTTTAAATTGTCAGCCCGCCCCAGATTCATTGGTGCAGCCTGTAACGCATGGCACATACATTCATAGACAGCCAGCCATCCAGACTCCCTTAAAAGATAAAGAAACGTTGACCGTTTCGGTTGACGGTTTATAAACAATGACATAAGTAAAACAAATTAAATAAACACATTTATTGGGAAAAAAGAAAACTAAGGGAAAATAAAAAAAATGGAGAAATTCAAGGAAGATACAGGTGTTAAAGAGAGGGAAAATATATTAAAACTAAATAAATTAAAGATTGCTAATCCACCTTGAAAATCAGCATTCGAAATTATGACTCTAATCTGGACTGGAATAATAACATTGAACAACTCCTACCACGAGAGAGACCTTTCTCTTTAGTTTCCTTTTTTACTCATGGATGTATACTCTTGTTTGGCTTTCTAAACTTCTTTTGATAAATTGCCTATGTATGCATTTGGATCAGTAAGTTCGTAGACAGACACGGTTATTTGCTGAATTCTGATCTGAAATGTTCACTGTATAATGTCTCCTATATGTAATCAATAGAGAAGTGTTGGGTTAGGTGCATTGACAAAGAAAGGAGATGATGTTGAAAAGTAAATATGTGTTACGTAAACGAAATGTTCATTTCACCATTAGGATACGTACCGTATTTCACCATTAGGATACGTACCGTATCCTAATGGTGAAATGAACATTTCGTTTACGTAACACATATTTACTTTTGAAAGGTATATCTCCATAAGTGTTTTTTTTTCTATATGTGCATCCTTTGTTTTATCACCTTAGCGTGATTTAATGGTTAGTGAACTAATGGTTAGTGAACTAATCTAGCACATCATTAATAGTTCGTTCGTTCCTCCGTGGTTGCCTCACATCCTTAGTAGTTCGTTCGATCCTCACTGATTAATTCACACTTTATATGCAATACTGTTAGATCGTTCGTTCTCACCCAGATAATAATGATTTGATTTCAATCTATTTATTTAGCTATCAATCTATCTATCTATATATTACTAAAGAATGTCCGAGTGATTAGCAGCT
>VCCN01003667.1:2497041-2507448 GCA_006491835.1 Architeuthis dux
ATATATATATATAAAATATGTCAGTCAGTTCGCGTCTTTGGTTCGCTTGTATGCATCGCTTTAAGTGGACACCTTTCTCCGACGTGTCATAAAAATGGTGAATTGAAACTTTCAGCAACGAAACAATTCGAATCCTTTGTTGAAATTGAACAAAACGACTACCTAATGTTTTTGTATGCTAACTGAGGTCTATGAAGTAGAATGCATGTCACATTCTCGTGCATTCGAGCGACACAATAGCTTTTGTAAAGGTCAGGAGAATGCCCAGGATGATGAACGTTATTCACGTCTATTCACATCAATAACTGTTTCTTTATCGATGGAGATCATTTCTGCAACCATTCTGATACTGTGAGGTCAATCATTTTGAACGATATGTTCAGTTTTAAAAAATATTCGTCGGTTTTCGACGTGCATAGGCGTCCACAATGTTCATTATCCTTTCAACCTTCACAAAATCCCTCCGTGTCCTTTGACCACAGGATTCTATTACAAAAATATACCCCGGGCCAAAGGATCCTAGTCATGCATAAATATGCAGATATTAAATACATATAGACATCAAAAGTAAACGGGAATGCACTAAAAGAAGTCATTAATACTTCGTATGCCTCTGCACGTAATAAATCGACATCCAAACAAATAAAGACGAACAGAACATGAGACTGATCTGTACAAGCCTACATGCAATATACACTTGCAAATAGATAACTGAACGTGCTATGAGAACTGCATCCAACACACATGTGCACTTTACTAAGCCTGACACAAGTAGATTTATGTAAAATAAGATGTAGTGAAATTGTCTTGGAGCAAATCCTTCATGAGGTGCACGCCTGCAGGCCGTGAATATCAGCTTTCAAATCCGTGGCTTTTAACTGGGCTCGAACGCAAACAGTGATTAATGGGGCGAAATACATAACTTTCCCATAATAGACCTTCAGATGGAAACATTGTAATCATCTATCCATTAGGTTTTTATTCAATCGAAATAAAATAAAGATAATATTACTTCTACTTTATTACGTTAACTGTATTTCGGTTTGTTGGTTCTCCAGTATTGCTTTTGTGTGTTTCATATCCTATAAACTTCAGCAGATCTTTTTCTGACAACATTTATAGTATGAGAACCTGCCGGGTGAAACATAGTGATCAAACCAGAGAAAACATTGTGGAATAGACATCGCAGGTTAATGACAGAGAAAGTATCACTGACAAAAGTTGTAGGAGAAAAAAGCAGGACAGATGGAAGAGCGATACATTCAAAACGAAAAGACAAAACATGGGGAGACACAGAGCTGCACTTACTTCTTAAGAGAAAAACAAAATAATGTGCATATGCGATCACATGGATATCGTTAAGCAGAGGTTATTTGAAGAGAGAAATCGAAACATAATAGTTGCCCAGAAGATGTCTATGAGAACACACTATATTAAAGCCAATTAAGACAGGACAGAGAAAGATAGTAAAAGACTGTCAATCTTATAATAAGTAAATTTAGCAATTCGGCACGGAAGGATACACAATAGGCATTATTGGGTCGGAAGTGTGGCTCGCTGGGATCTGTGTAAATAACTAGAATTTGACTGCATAAGACAATCTCACATGCAGAAACCAGCATCACTCTTAGAGAATAAAGAACATATATCTATCTGGAACATTTTAATTTAAACGGAACACCAAACCCAGGACAGAAGAACAGATCAGGTAAAACACGTTTAGATAGTGGATATCTCTTATAATATTGTATCAACACTGAAAGAAAGTCAGAAAAAAGAAAAAAGAAAAGGAAAACATTCAGATGTTGTCAGAGAAGCGAGAAATGTTTAATACAAAGTTGAGAGTTGTGTTCTTTATTAAGCCCGAGTAGATATGAAGATTAGAAGAGATGAATATCCAAGGAACATTTATAAAAAAAAACAACATCACTACAGCAGCATTACTAAAATAAAGATAATGAGGATAACGTTGGAGTATTGAGGGGATATGCTGTCACCTAATCACCAATATAAACCAACATAACCTACTTCCCACCCAGAACCAACTGTTCATCTACTGTTTGTATGCGTTTGTATAATGTTTGGGTTGTTTTCAAACGTTACATGAACGTCTATAACCGTTTGTATAAGTTTGGGTTGTTTGTATTGTGATGTGGAAGGGGGGCTAACTGGCCATGCTTTGTTTTGCCTTAAGCAAAGGTTCACCCACTATCTATTACTGTCTGTATGGAATTTGACTGTTTGCAACAGTTTGTTGAACGTTTGCAAACAAACATACTCGCCTCATTCAATGTTTGCAATGTACAATGTTACATAAACGTTCAAAGACCATGACTGTTCTGGGTGGTGAGAAAGATCCAATGTGAGCATTGAGAAAAAGGAAGAAGAACAGATTCCTCGCATTTTCCAGGCCAAGGAACCATATCTAATCATCATAAACAAAGAAAAGGTGACTCTGGTTGCGGATTCAGTTATTTCCGGAGACCATATGGTGAAATTGAAAGAGAATGAAAAGCCAGATAAATATCTAGACGTTGCCTGAAATAGAAACTGTTCTGGCGTGCTTTGCACAATCATCGAAAAAGTAGAAATATTAAAATATTGAAACCATACAGAGAAGGGATTCCTGCAGCATCAGGGACAAAGGGAGTGCTGGGACACTGGAGGGAGTTGCTGTCACTTGATCTCCAGCGAGACCAACACATAATACTAATGTGACAGTATTCTGTGACGATACTGATATAATTACTTGGGACGTGAGAGGATTTGCTAACACTCAATCTTCCTCGATAACCACGGGTCATCTGGTATGCAAAATGCAGATGCATGAAATATAATAATGAATTATTCTAGGGAGACATGACAAATGTAATCTGACATCTCTATTTTAAACATGAGTCTTCATTCAAAGATCTAAACAATTCATAAATATTTCATTATGCAAATGAAAATTTGGTGAAATTGCCATTAGCAGATGTTAATGGTTTTACTTTTTTTAGGCCTCTGAATTTAAAGAGCGCTGCTCGCGTCTCTTGGGGAATAAAACACGAAACAGAATATCAGTAATGGTATTTGTGAATACTTTCCTTATTTTACAATGTAACATGTCCCGGAAATGTTCACTAAGATTTATCCATGGACAGTTATTACCTCTGCCAACGAAGAGGTATATGTATTTGGCCGTGTCCGTCTTTACGTTTGTCTGTATTTCGCCTGTTTGTATGTCTGTCTGTCCACATGATATCTCCGAAAATGATTTTCAATAAGATTTCGTGGGGGTTAGGGCAATGAGATAAGGAAGAGTTGGTTGAATTTTGATTGAGATATATTCTCCCTTTGTTTCCTTTTGTATGTATACGCTCATGACTTTACACACGATATCTCCAAAAGTTCTCAATGAATCTCAATGACACTTTGTGGAAGGGTGGAGAATAAGGAATACGTTATTAATATTTTGGGTCGAATCCATGCAAAATACCCCCCCCCCAAAGTCTTAGATATATGACCACATCATATCATGTCGTCAAATATCTCCAAGTGTTCTCAATGAATTTCAATGAAATCTCATGGAAGGTTTGGCAATGGCTCATGGAAGAAGTCAATATTTGGCGGATCCATGAACAATTACCCTCACCCCTGCCAATGGCGTTGGCATATGTATGTGCTTTCTGTATGTTTTCTATTTTCATATTTTTTTAACTGCTCGAGTCATTTGTGATGCTCCATCCTCTAATAAAAGTGTTTGTCCAATAAACTGTAGTGATATTTAGAGAAAGCCCTTCCTTCGATATGTATAGATTATTCTCCGATTTGATATTCGCAGGGCACTCCATAAGACTTTAATGAAGAGTGCCCAGATTTGCTTGCAACCTTGTAACCAAATATCCGACTTGTTTCATTGTGACTTTCAGACAGTTTAAACAAAATACAGGTTTTCCCCGGTATCCGAAAATGGAGGTTTCCAATAAAAGACCTTTCGTGAGTCAAAATTACGAAAAGCAAAGAAGCAATTACCATTAATTTATACGCTAGAAAATCTTGAGCGTTCCCAAAATAATAAAACAATGTGAATAATGGTATGTTAGTCATCGGAGATTGGTATGATAGGGGGTACAGGAGACTGGGGTGTGGGAGAGAGTGCACGTTGCCACTATAACGGCTTGCTACAAAATAAACACTGAGTTCTAGTTTCGCTTTTCGTCTCTTTTCGTGAAAGTGAAACATTGGCGTAAAGGAAAGTTTCGAAAAGCGTGGGGATACTCGTACCAGGTCCGAAGGATTCAAGAACCATGTTCAACTTTTCGAAAATCGAGGAGATTCGGATTCGTATAACGAATATGTTAGTAGGCCAAAGAAATAGAAAAGGCCATAAGAAATGGCTTCCTTCTAGCTGCTCGCACATAATAACCCATTTGATGAAAGCTCCCCGCTGTTGTTCAAAGGGTGATCCGGACATACTATGACACCTGTAACAGGGAGTTATTTGTAATTTCTCATCACATCACACCTGAACAGGTTTCTGAAGGGCCAAGTCGGGCTGAACAAAGCGAAGATTTTTATTTTTCACGAACAAACTGGATGTTCATGCGGTTCGCAGTTGAAATTAGATTGTTCAACGTCGCTCATATTGTTGTTTGTCAGAAACTGTCACCGAAAATATCAATATAGGTTTCTTCGGTTTCTAAGTGATTCTACCTTGTTGGCTGGCTGGCTATCTATCTATGTATCTGTCACACCAATGGAGCTAGAGGGCTGACAAAGTTAATAATGTACTTTTCGTCTTTTTTTTTTGTTGAAAATCCCCTACTCCCTCATTTTCCAATGAAGCGGGGCGGGTCAATTTTCAATGTAAGTTCATGTCTTAGTTTGTGTCCGGCAGCATTCACGCTGGTTTTCGAAAATTCGAACTTTTTTTTAGTGATCCCGGTCCAACAAAAGGCGATAGAAGTAACTTATTTATTGATCACCCCGTTTCCCAATTGTTTAGGGGATTACTCAAAGACAGCATGCTGATAAGAGACGATTTCTATAGAGTGACTGACCAGACCTGTACATTTTAGCTTTGGATTCTTCAGAAATTTGACAAATTCTGGATTATTAAAATAAATCATCAGCCGCCATGCGTCCACTGCTGGACAAAGGTATTTCCCATCTCCTTCCATGACGACCTAGATTGTGCTAACCTCTGCCGCGTCTTACCGGCAAACTTTTCTATCTCATCCCTACATCTCGTGTCTAGTATTGTCCTACTGCGTTTCTCATGGGCACCAGTCGGTTAGTCTTTTGTCACATCTATTGTCATCACCATGACTCTTCCATTGCCCTCACCATCACCTTTCCATTGCTCTCCTTATTAAATATCAAATCTGAGTAAAACAATGGTTTATTTTTACTTAGGCCCCGGATCTGTACACAAAAATGGCGTGAGTATTTACAGCTATTATCTGTTTTACGACAGTCCGCTTTACGAAAGACCTCAAAACGCCATAGCTTTTAACTGTGTCTGTGAGCATCGGAGCTTTATCTCGATGTATTCGGTTCCTTCGTTACAAAGTGTTGTCCTAAGCTACCAGAAAATCCTAAGAATACTCATAAGAATGCTACGCTTAACGTAAAACTTGCAGATAGAAGAACGCTATTTATTGGGTCTGGGAACGCTCAAACGTGCTTCCCATACGAAAATCAGACAGTATATTTCATTAGGCGACAGGCAAATGACAACAGCATTTTGAAATGGAAATCATTTTTCTATTCGCATGGGGCTAACCACGTTTTATATTTAATATACCTTATTCTAATGTTATTTTATTAATGATACGATTTGATTTAATTTGACGATGCCTGCTATTGGTAAAACCGATCGTTTGCGATGCAACTGATTATGCTCGCCAAATGAAAACATTAAAAAATAAACTATTTATAAGCAAAATATTCTCTAACCGACGAAATCAAATTGGAAGAAAAGAGACTAAAAACAAACACATTTTAAGCAATCGATCAAATCAGATACATTCACGTCTTGCCAAAACAGAATGTCATATTCACACATTTTTACCTAATTAGAGATTCAGCACCATTGTTATGACTCTGAATTCATTATTGGACCTTCTCCGCATATTGCTGAATACGTTTATTTCAATATCAACAATGTTATTAGAAACTGTCAACCAAATCTTGCAACATTAACATAGTCAATATAAACATTGGTTTCTTTAGTTCTTTAGTGGGTCTGGTTGGCTTCTTATGAATCGCGCGTACATGTCACACCAATGGAGCTAAGGACTAGACATGTAAACATTTACTCCTTATTGTGTCTAGAAGAAAAAGGTGGTTTCTCTCGGTTTTAGTAGGGAGGGGGTACTTTAAAATGTAAGTTTTTGCTAAATTAATCCCTTACTTTGTGTCCGTCAGCATTCACGCTTGTCTTTTGACTTCGTAATTTTTTACTTTTTTAGTGATTACAGCCCAACAAAAGGCAACAGAAGTAACTTATGCAGTGATCATCCCGTCTTCGAATTTTTAATTGATCATCCACGGCCAGCTGCCAAAAGACGTTGGTTACGTAACAGTTTCTATTGAGTTCCTAACCAGACCTGTTCAATAAAGTCATTCAACTATTTTAGAACGCGGCAAATATTTGGTTTGTCATTATGAAATAGTCGATATGGTTTTCAATCATATCAATGTAACCATTTTCTTTAGAGAATTGGAACTTTTTAAGAATGTACGGTCTAGAATTTTGAGACGGGTCATTAACTCCTTATTGTTGTTTATGAATATGGCCGAAGCAGGAATCGAACAAAACGTCGTGTGAACAACATAAACAACAAGGCGGGTCAATGTATCTTTTATTTTAAACTAGTTATTTATGTAACTCATGCTATCACGATTTATTATAAACATAGCACACAGCTTCCATTCCTTCTAATCATTACATATGGAATGGTACATCAGATTCTGGCAATAGGGCAAACGAAGCAACATGGTTGTAATTTAAACTTCACTGCATTAACGTCAGGTTTTCTAATTAACTTTACACCCTCATTGACACAATCCGTACTCGATAACAATCCCATTAGCAAAATAATATCACTTGAGGAGAGAAACAAGTTGCTGATCAGGCACTGAAGATTGCAGTTTGTATGTTGTATGCATTCGATAACACATGTTTTGAAGATTCGCTTAGATTGAAAAGAATGACCCTGCCTGGCGCAATCCAGTCCGTTCGACACGCCTTTTTTCAAGCTAAATAACTCGGAAACTAATGAAGGTAGAAACATGGGCGTTTCACCAATTGATAGCCCATTGTCTAAAGGTGGATTATCTATGCGGCAGGTTTGGTGCTTTTCACTAGTTGGATAAGTATGTTTTTTCTGAGGCAACTCCTTCTTGGTAATACTTCTTGGTGTATACGGATGTAAAATATGGTAGCAGAGTACAGCATACAATCAACGTTATTGTACATCTGTATAATCAAGGATTACCTCATTCTTAGTGTACGGATGTGAAAAACGATACCAAAACACATCATACAGACACTGTTATCGTGCATTCGCATAACCAAGTATTACCCCATGTTAGTGTACGGGTGTAAAATACGGTACCTAAATACATCAGACAAACAATGTTATTTTAAATTCGTATAACCAAGTATTACCCATGTTAGTGCACGGGTGTAAAATACGGTACCTAAATACATCAGACAAACAATGTTATTTTAAATTCGTATAACCAAGCATTACCTCATGTTAGTGTATCTTGGGAACCGATAAACATTTTCTGAATATGTTTTGACGAAACGATAGAACATATAAAAAATAAAATAAAAAATGATAATAGGTACATAATCGTTACGATGCCAGGGATCTGAGCTATGCCGCCCGAAGTAGTTTTGCCCCAAATCGGCTCGTCTTTCGCGCTTAATAACTCGGGAGCAGATGAAGACTGTTATTCTATCTCTGCCAACTAGATTATGTATTCACCCGTGTCTGTCTGTTTGTCCAGCAAATTTCTCCAAAAGTTTTAAATGAATTCATGTAGCTTTATGTCCACACTATCACCAGAAGTTCCCAATTAATTGCAATGGAAGGTCGGGCAATGGGCTACGGAATAAGTTATTCAAATTTGGGGCGGATCCAGCAATGTTTCCTCTCTAACATTGTAGCTATATATCAACATAACACGATATCAGCCACAGTTCTCAATGAATTTCAATGTCTCCGGTCCTTAGAAAATACATACAGCAAACACATGTACACCTGAATGTTAGGCGTGAACGTATAATGTTTAGGGTCTAAAGATGTTTCCTTGGTAAGCTTGGTTCGAATCCTGGTCACGGCAACAGAGTTTATTTATTCTTTATTTTTTTGCTACGATTTATATTTTTTCTGTAGAAAGATGCGCAATGGGATATGAAAGAAGTGATTGAATTTTGAAGTGGATCGATAATTCTTCTCCCCTGCATCGTAGCTATATGTCCTCTCTGCACAATATCTTTGTAATTTGTCAATGAATTTCAATGAAATTTTAGGGAAGGTGCAAAAATGACTACTGAAAAAAATGATTAAATTTTAGGGCGGATACAGGAAGGTTCTTTCGATTTAAAGATACTTTTTCATAAATGTATGTATTCATTTATGTTTGTCCATACACTATTTCCAAAAGTTATCAATGAATTCCGATGACATTTTGTCAGAGCGTAGGCGTCGGGTCAAGAAAGAACTTATTACATTCTGGGCGGATAAAGGAAATAGTTATGATTCAGGGAAGCTAACAGAGAATAAAATCCTAACTATTTCTGAACTGATTTTCATTCAGCTTTTAGTGACCATGGTGTTGGCAGAGATATGCAAACTATGAGTTTGTTACGAGTATTTACTAGGTACTAAAACTTAAATAGGTAATAGAGAACAATTCTTGTTTACATTCATTGTGTAGCGAGGGGGCAATATATTGACTTTTAGTGAGGATCTGTTACTAGTTGTAACTTTTGATCTATACATGTTCTACAACCACGAGACTTTAACTTGCATTCCACAACTCAGAAGCCCAGCGTGTATTGACAACATGTTATATGTTTCAGCCATAAAGGCCTCGATAAATATAAATGCATATGCATATAGGTTGAAAGAGACGTATAGAAACATGTATTCATATGCTAACTGAGATATCCGGCGTTGCCCGGGAAAGAATAATTCTAAATTTCACAACACAGTGGAAAATATATTCTGGAAATGGAGAAAAGATGATTCACACCAAGAGTTTATTCTTTGCTTCTGATCCGTACTGATTACTCACGGCCGTAGATTGATAGTCAATGTTAATTCATGCAGGATAGAATGACTAAGATCATTTTACCAGTAAAATCCGAGATTTGTAACAACAACAAAAACAAATTCCCGAAGACAACAACATTCTTCGGGAATTTGTTTTTTTTAATCAATAAGACCTTCTTTTTAAATGTTTCAATCATTCACTTTATTTCTTTTTTGTTTGGTGGGGGATTTCTATTTACAATATAAATATAATATTTCACGGAACCATTTTTTAAATTATAGACTTAAATTAAGGGTCCTGGTCAGCAAGTTAGTTACATCGTAAACAGGGTTCCCCCCTAAAACAAAACAAAAAAAGCTTCTTTTTCAAAACTGACATGTTACCAAATGTAACAGAGCCCCTATTGGTTGATAGCACAATCAATACAGTTTTCAGATTTTACTGATAAAACGAATCATAACAAACACCTAACAGATTAAGATCATGGTAAATAGTAGTCGACTATTAATAATAATGGTTTACAATGCTTCATCTAATAAAATAACATGAACTACAGATGGTGTCCGACATACAATAGTGTTATGGGACCGAAAATGAGATCGTAAATAGAAAAATCATAACTCGAATGCGTTGTAGATTTCCTTGTAGCATGAAATAAATTACAGCTGTTGGTTTAGTTTTATTTGCAATTTACCAGAAAGAAATATGATATCGTCAGTTGGAGAATCTTAAGTCAGGGATTAACTGTACTTACTTTCAAAAACAAAATTACCTGATTTCTATATAGCCTGTTTGTTACGTGTAGAAAAGGGAAGGAGAGAGTTGAAAGGCTTTAAAAGTGAAATATAACGAGTACCTTTACTACTGTTCATCTTCTCTTTTATTGACGCTTAATTTCATATGACGGAAAATGCAAAAATATAAAAAATATAAATTAGTTGCGTAATAAGAAATAGTAATACCAATAATAAGAATTGGAGAACATTCTGAGATAAAAAATATTTGTTTCGTATGTTTAGGGCCGGGAAAATGAGGTCTGGTGACATTAAATGACCTATGAGGTCAACCTCACATAGCCTATGTCACAAGTTGACTTCCTTCAAGTCTACATGCCAAATATTAGGTCGAGAT
>VCCN01003667.1:2682291-2705020 GCA_006491835.1 Architeuthis dux
ATTATGAATGGTTATTTTCGTGTTGGCAGATGGCCATATTAGTTTTAGGAATGCTGTTGCGAAGTGTTGTGCCCAAGTTTTACTTCCCCCCTTGACCATGCTGGAGGTTTCCAAAGGAAATAACTGGTCCAAACGTTTGGAGATCAGTATGGCTGCAGAGGGGGCCTCCCCAACTTGTTACGGTATCTGTTATCGCCAGACGGTCGCCCATCTAGGGATTGACCTGGCTCAGTGTTGCTTAACATCGGTGATCATACAACTCAAGTGGACAACATGAGCTGCAAACAGAACGTTTCAGTCTATCTCCTGTTTTGTTTAGTATGAGCTTCCAGTTTTAAAACGGACAAAATTGATAATAAAGAAGGTCTACAGCTAAATTCCACCTTAAACGCTCAGTGTCTTGACAATAATCACTTAATTTAAAACTGACATCATTAAATTAACACATTTCCGGTGTCATAAACATTGACTGGGAAGTTGTGAATGCAAGTAGAAAGATATGCTGCAGCTGTGCTTTCATCTTATATTCCAACACAGAGACGGTATTATTGTGAGATAATGATATAGCTCTCGTAGTTAGTGGTAATGATGCTTCCGCCCCGAAACCATGTCTGACCCAGAGATGAAGTCTTTGTATGTGGCTGTTGCTCCCCAGCAGCATACGTGTGCAATTATAACGATATATACATTTACAGGAGATTCAACTGTTCGTGATTGCAATTAAATATAAAATAACATTGGATGCAAGACAAACATATGACATGTTTACTTCTGTTCTTGTTTTCTTTTATTGTATGCCTTTTTGTTTCTTTTTGAGAGGGGCAGAGATAAAATCCTGATGTGTCCGAAATTGGTTGGTTTTGAAACACAAAGTACGAAATTGCATAGCTGTTTATCTCTTTCTTTGTTGTTGTCGTTATCAAGTTATAAGTTATTGCAAATGTGTCCATCACGTTGTTGACACTATATTTTATTCATATACATGTGTAGTATAATTAAGAGTGCTTATTTGGCTTCTGTGATCTAATAACAACTTTCAGATTCTGCCATGAAAGAACGATACTGTTTTGATTTAACGAATTATCCGACTAATGTTTTGTAATGCTGTTCGAAACACAAACTAATGAAAGGGGTAATACATGGTGCAAAACAACCGTTAGTCTGAAGCTGACACATTTAGAAAATACGCCGCATGTGAAATATCCCAAATCCATCATCATTTGCTGTATCGGATTTGTAACATGAAGACAGGCTTTTGATTCAATCAAATCATCTATCGACTCCCTTGTCAGGAAAAGCCTTATTTTCAGCTTCAAAGCGTGTTTTCCAAACTGTGTTGTGCTGTATCATCCTTCAAATGTTCCTGCAATTTATCAAGATGTCTTATTTTTGTACTCGACCTGGATATCTTATTTTTAAAGTTCTCAGAACATTCAGGAGACATGCTATTTCCAGTGGTGTATAGTACTGCCCACGTTGCACGTCCTTCTAGTTTAAACCAGAAGACCATTACGCAAACAATTATGAAAAGGTATAGCTGATTAAACTTCAACAGATGTTTCTAAGACTTCACTAACATTGCGCAAATTATGTTGCTGCAAACTCCTGCCATAATCTAACATATCCACACGGGGTTAGTTACTTGTGGGCAATTGTTAGTAAGACCCAGTTTTCTGTTCACGGCACTTGGTATTATCCAATGGTCTGCTTACGGCACTTGGTATTACCCAATGGTCACCCATCTATGTACTAACGTTGCTTAACCAGTGATCTTACGAGAACCGGTTCGACCAACGATTTTTGACCGTAACCCTTTAGCCTTACAAGAGGTTCCCCAGTGCTAGTCCCTTTCTTAGTGCTGTGTGGAGAGGCATTGAGTACCATTTTAAATGCTTTGGTACGAGTAAGCGGTGAATTGAATCACGGCATGCCGAATCGGAGAAGAGCACTGTGCCACTGGGCCTCGGTGATCGGTAACTTAAATTCCATAAGCCTACGGAAAAAAGTCCTCTAAAGTTATTAATGGAAAATAATTCTGTCATTTGTTGTGTTCAATTTAATTATATAACTGAGTAAGCTGAGATAATCGTGGTTTTAGCGCGTGACATTCCCTAAATCTTGTGGTGGAATATTTAATATTTCCATAAAATGCAACACACAGAGAGAAAAATGTCCCCAGGCTCTTAATGGAATAATAGACACATTTGGGAAATGGAGTATAAAATGTCATTATTGGAAATAATCGTCGACGGTAAATTCAGAAATGTCCCCGCCTGGTACCATGCGTTAAACATAGCGCTTTCGACTGTACGTTCAGTCAAAAAAACTCTTCAAGTCATACACACACACATATATATATATATATATATATATATATATATATATATATATATATATATATTTAAAGTGCTTGCCAACCTGTCTTATTACTTTGCAATTTTCAATTTAGTTTTATTACTTTTATTTTTGGTCCTAATTCTGCCAATTCTGAAGTTGTATAATGATGTTAAAATGAAATATTTGCAATATATCGGATACTTTTTGCACTCACCGTATATGATTGCCATATGACTTGAAGAGTTTTTTTGTACAGACCCTAATGTCCGATTTGCTGGTCTAGTTAAGACACCAATATTTCGAACGCTTCTCTTGTTCAAAGCAGACAGCTACTATCGTTTGAAAGATACGGGTAACACAATTTTCCATGTCGCATTTTGCCCCAAATACCAATACGCAAGGGTTCCGAATCATAATTGGCGCAACACACTCGTTCTACCAAAATAATAAGGTGTCTAACAAGCTTATTAAATATCTGCAAACATATCAAAAGGATATAACATACGATGTCTGTCCGAAGACGAAGCAATCATTTGAATAACTCGATAACTGGTTGCGCAGCCTTGTAATTCGGCAACCAATCCGAGGGAATCGTACTGTTTATAGTTTCACATGCACGTTCCGATGGGGCTAATCAGTCGACAGTGAGACGCTATTGACTGGGCTTGTGTGCTGTATAATAGTTGCATTCACAATGACCATCCTTCATGCCACCTAAAACATTGCACTACCCAGGTATGTAAGCCATCCTCCCCACTACAGTCCATATTTGGACCCAGAAGCGTAAATGGCCGTGAATAGACGGATATTTAAGACCATGGGCAAGATTAAAGAAAATACGAGGCAGCTGATGATTTGCAGGCTGTTTTGAAAAGTTGGAGAGAGGTTGGGATAGGTGAGTGGGGTCGGAAGGGGATACTTTGAGGTATACTTTGAGGTAGGGCGATGTTGCCCTAAGTAGGCTATTTCTCGTTAATATTACATGGTTAGATACTTTTTGGATAGGCTTATTCAGTTTTAAAATGTAGAAAGTAATGATTATGTAATAAATAAAATAGCCACACTTGTTTTACTATAATTTCAAACAATTAGTGTATGTGAGTTGCAGCTGCAGATACTGTTCTACGATGAGATCCCGGGTGTTAAATATGATTTAATTGAACTTAATTACAAACCATTTCGAATATTTATTTTTCAATATTTTACTCGCAAATATCATATTTCTATTGATTTAACGGCGAAAAATAAAATAATGTAATCTTCAATAAAACAAATAATAATTTCCAATGACTATCGGCAAAATTATAATTGAATTATTTATGTTATTCTTTATAATCTTTACACATCTTTATACACATTTCTGTTTATATTTCAATGTTTTTTATTTTAGAGAAAAAAGATATTCAATTCCTAATAAAGGTTTTTTTCCTATTTGTTTCTAATTTGGAGAAAATAAACAGTTCTGGTCATAATAAAACTACTGAGAAATGATAAGTTCAGGATAAAAATTAAAACGTTGAGAAGCGCAGCTGCTCGGTGTATTAACACATCATTTAGATGTATTTACTGAACATACATTACTCTAGCAAAAAGGCCACAGTTTGGGCGATCAGAACTTACGAAATCTAGCTCGTTATCCATTACCTGATTTTGTGGTGCGTGGATTATTTATATTACAAGAGTGTCTTGTTCATTGTATCCCCACGGCTTTACTGCCAGAGACTACTGAAGTATCTTTTACTGAGATTAAGCAGAATGAGTTTTGCTCCTAAGCTCGAAATGCAGTCAGATATAATAAACTAGTTAATACCCGTGAAAAGATTCACGGATATATGTGAATGTCTATGAAACGATTTGTTAAAGAAAAGAAATAGTGAATTCGTACCAGATGAAGTGTCAATAGTTTTAAATGTTAGGTCGGAGGTATTTTTATCAGCAACACGTTTACCCCTGAGAGGAAAAGCCCGGTGCTACGGACAGAAAAACAAAACAGTAAATCTGCTCATTATATAAATATATCTTAATTTGGTATCAGGCCATCCATACTGGGATATCCGATGAGGATTGAACCGCTAAAAACGGCCAGCTTGATTAGTTGATCATTGCTATAAGACATGCGTCCTGATATCCTTTTCCATATGATTACTTAGCATAGTTTGATATCAGACCAACACTAGTGGTAGATCAAAAAAGGATTGGACCCGCTAACAAAGGCCAGAAATATTAGCTTGCTGATCATAGCTATACGACGTGCGTCCAGATCAGTTTTTTCCATATCATTTATTAACATAGAAGTTTTGTAGCATACCATCAATAGTGGGATATCTAGGTTTAGGTTGATGATCATTGCTATACGACGTGTGTCCTGATCCTTTTTCTTTTTTCATATGATGTACCCTTAATCCCAGTGTCACAAAAATCGCATATATATAGGGGGGGGGTATTGGATTCGTTTTCTGGTAAATGTACATAGTTTGAAACGATGGGTAGGAATTATCTTTTCAGCAAAACATTAACCCCCAAGTGGAAGAGTCCAGTGTTACGATATATATATGATAGGAAAAGCCTGTGTGGAGACTCTTGGAAAACTTATGTATTACCTAATATAATAGCCCATTCATAGTATCAGATGGAGAGGGAAAACTAGTATTAATTGAGATATTAAAGTTTAATGATTAAACGGATACTGATACCTGGTATCATCACTTAGATGGAACGACACCCGGATAATTTAGACATTCTTGCAGGGAACAATACGTCTCCCCTCGCCTCTTCTAGTCATCAGTTTCTCTCTCCCTCTCTATCTATTGTATTGTTTCAGAACTGATATATATTTCGACACGCAAACAACGAAGCCTGTGAAGAAATAATTGCTTTCTTGACAACAAAGAATTTAAACTTTCTTTTGTTTTTCGAAATCTGCATATGCAAGTACACATGCGATATAACAAGGCAGTGATGCATTGATGAATATTTGCTTTTCAGGTGAAATTTAACTATATTTTACAAATACTCAAGATGGGTTCCTCAATGAGGCTTAACAGACATTAACGGCTCCTTTTGCAACTGTTTGAATCAGTGGGCAGTGATAACAAAAGCTGAACATCATCGGGTTCAAATACTGTATTATCACCCTTACTGTCAGGATTTGTTTTCCCACCATAGCTGTAGTTGTTTTTGTTAATCTGACGTGTTTACACTAGGAATTACTGGTATATGTCAAATAAGGCTTACAACATTTGCTGGAGATTACACAATTCACGGCACTGCGAACTCAGTTTTCCACGTAGAAATTAGGTTTTTTAATGTAATTTTAGACGTTTTTCCTTTCTAATTGTTTGAAAAATCAAGAATAATTGTATTGACAGACAGAATGAATCGAAATGCTAGAGAATATTCAATAACATCTATATTAATGTTTATTGAAAATTATTGAATTAATGTTCAATAGAATTGTTCTATATTGATTAGGATGAAATGGATAGGAAACTGATAATAACGAATATGAGGGGAATATTTTTCGATTTGCTGTCACATAGGATTATTGAAACTATCTTCAAATAATGTGATTAGATATTTATCGTGCCATTATTAAGTGATCACAACATTTCGGATTTTTTAGCGAGTTTTTGTAAAACATGTCTAGTTTCTTCTAAGCAATATTAGATGAAATATAATGACAACTAGCATTCCAAGGGAAATTATGAATCACCAGCATCTATATATTATGTTAGGGGTGATCAATTAAACAGATGCGAACAGAGGCGATCAATGGATAAGTTACTTCTGTCGACTTTTGTTGGGCTGTGAGCTCTAAAAAGGTCTGGATTTTCAAAAAGACAGGTGCCCACAAACTAGTAACAAATTTAGCATAAACTTACATTGCTAATTGAACGCCCCTCTCTAAAAAAGATGAATTAACACGTGTTTCTAATCAGCATATCTAAATCATCAGCAATACAAGTGTTATTCCAAATATTATTAGTATTACTGTCACTATACTCTGAAGTGTTATGGAAATAACAAAGCAGTATTTTTACGATCAGGTGATTATTTTTTAGGCTTACTTTTCACATGAAGTTTAGTTTCATTAGATTATGTAGATTATCTATCTCAGAATGTCACAGTTATGATTTATTAAATAATTAGTTCAAATAGTTCATTCATTCTAATGGTTACATGAGTTGCTATCCAGGATTCAAAGAAATCGGATGACCATTTCAAATTTAAAAATACATTTGTATAACCGCTAAAATAAAAACTGGCAAGACGTCATTAGCCAACGTGGCAGGGTAAGGCATAACACACCTCAGAATGTATTGCGGCCTGGGGATTCGCAATCTTCCCTAGGCGGAAATAGCGTCACATTCATTCAATGAATGCAGCAGATTCTGGCAGTAGTGGAAATGTGAAACAACGTGTGTTGCTTACAGCACTTGAACCTGGTAAGGTTCAGCTTTTCTTATCACTGCCCACTGACTTTACCTTACTTCCATCGCTTCGATTTAGTTATTTGTTATACCAAATACTTACATTCCTTTTGTTGTTCAGTCGCCGTTACCTTCATTTTTGTTATTGATGATTAAACCTAAATCCCACAGGAGACTTATTTGTAGCAGAATGAATTATTAGCGGAACGAAATATGGGTGTACGTGGTAGCTGATATTTGATCCCAAGCTTGAGTGGATTGGACCTTCCGCCTGAGTGACCAGCTGGTTCCTTAATTATTTGAAAAAGACACACCATCGGTGACCATGGCGTCAATTGAACCCCCGATCAAACTTTGTTGTCGCCAGCCAACATCTCACACACGGCGCCGAAGACGCGGTAAACAGGCTGACGCCGCGAAGCATGTACACCCATCCCTCAAACTTGGGGTCAAGTATCAGCTTCCAATATTTCGTTCCGCTAATAGTTCATTATGCTACATATCCAATGCACAGTGTTGGGGCGGGACGTATCCTAATTATTTAAAAAGGTTTTAATTTTAATATCGCCGTTCATTGTATTTAAAACAAATCTCTAATCTTATGTTCGTCTCTATGGATTATCAACAGTTTAATTATATTACTGCGTAATATTTTCCAGTGCTCATACAAATAGATTACGATAATTCCTCCTTATGGCCGCATATCAGTATGCAGATTTCCTCACGTTTTGTTATGTTGTTGAATTATATGTAAAAATAAGCCCGGCTGCTCCAGAGTCATACTGTGCTACTACTTAATTCTACTATACATTCTGGATGTATGTAAGACTTGTCAGTTTAGCGCGGCTTGGCGATAACTACGTCACTAGGTTAGCGATCACTAGTTTAAATCACGGTATGGGAATGGTGATTTTACATATCGGTTTACTTCCATATGTTTGGTGAGGATTGTTCTTGTTCCTGTTCTTGTTATATAATGAAGTCAACTGTGACTTTGTCTCGTAGACAAATGAATTTGTATGCCCAGAATTTGTGTTTAGCTGAATTGAATTCGTTTGAACAGTTCCCAATGTATTAATGTCAGCCTGTTTTGAAAAGTGAACGTGACGCTGGGATAGGTGTGTGAGGTGCAAAAGAGAATAACTTGAAAGCACCATTGCTCTCTATATGCTACTTTTTGTTAATATTACATAGCTGAATGATGTCACGTCGTATATACATATTCGTGGTTACAATTCCGTCATTCTCACAGTGTAACAGCATGGTTGTTTAATTTTATCATTTTAATTTACCATAAACTAAGTGTTTTTTTTTCCTCTCGGGTAATCAGGATTAATTCATTATCTTTGCAGAAGATTATCTTTAAAAAAATGTATTGTGTCATTTTTCCCGAGTCCTTATCTCCCTTCTCTTGTGTGATTTATCATAGCTTTTAGAATAGTTTAATTGGATTAAGCTGAAACGCAAACACACTATCAGCGCAAAGCTAATGGAACTGTATATTTATTTTTAACATTCAAACACGACTTTAGAAACTATTTCACATGTTCTGTTTTGTTTATCGGTTATGTTTCTTAACGCACCACTTGTATAATTAGTTGAATGTCTACATTAGTAGGGTATGTTGACATACACTGAATTTGAAATAATCACATGAAAGAGTACATTTGCTTAACTTCAAGTGAGCCTGCCTATGTACTTATAAAAAAAGCTTGTGCTATTTATTCACAACACTATATCTATGTGGGATCGTCTGTATACAATTAAAACTAGCAACCTAGAAAACAAACGTTTAAAATGCATAAATATTCGACGTCCTTGTTATATTCTCTCTACTCTTTGTGAATGCTCACGTGTGGTCTTCTGTGAGTATCCGTACACATTGAATGGGAACCCATCATCAATGTCAGCCAAATAAATAAAGGTTCCGGAAGGAACGTTGGAACAGGTGAATGAGAAATGTATTTTAATTAGGATTATTCAGTATTACTGAAATTGGAAAATAACAGGATATATTCTCTAGATGGGTCCTATCTAGAAGTAATACTGCATGACCCTCATTGAATGTTGACAGGGGGTGCATATTGCACACAATCAGATGTATTTGCTTAAAGAGCTTCGTTTCGGTGGCAACCTCATGTTTCTCTCGGCAAGACGCATGATTAAACTCACAACAAATGTTTTACAAGATCAATGGCCCAAAACGTATTTAAAGAAACTTGCATTACATACAATTAACTATGATAGCTGAAATGTTAACATCATTAATAGCAATAACATAATATATTTGTTTCTAAGGACGCTTAACATCTATAACGTTACTTCATATTTACAGACTTATTATGTCTCGTTATTTCTTAAATTTAAATATCATTATCCTAGTATTGGCCTCTCTCCAGGTTGACAATAGGGTTGACGAAATGTTATTGCTACTACCTCGTCAAGCAGGGTCATTATGGGAGTGAGGTTTGATCACGAGCGTTTTTACCCACCTCTCCTGAGTTATCCATCATTGCATGCCAGTGACAACACATTTTATTTCTTACAACGAGTCATAACACAGGTAGAAGTCAATGCATGCCTTTCGCAAGGGGATTAGTTGAAAGTCAATATGAGTAGACTCATCCCAAATTGGAACGTCTCGCCATCGACACCTCTTAATATCGATATGCTTCTAATAGTATTTGAAGTATTTAGATGAATCATTGTCAAGTATGATTATTTGTTTACTAGTAATCCTTTTATCTTAATTACCACGCTGCTTATTAACGATCGTATAATGACGATCTATGATGTGTGATACAAAGCAACAGAAGGTAAAAGAAAAAAATACTAGTAAAGGAATGATATACTGTGTAGAGGAGTTTGATAGATTTTGAAGAAATCCATTCAATTCAGTGCTAAATGTCTAGAAATGAGTAGATTCTGACATGTGTATTGTGTTTTTCCATGTTATATTTAGAAAAAAGATCAGTATAATATGAAGTGCATGAAATTAAAGTTCCAATACTGCCCTGGACGTATTCCCTCGTGTCTCTTTACTTAGAATATGTGGATATCATTACAGTTGTTTAAATTCATACCCACCTTCATGGAATTAGTAGCTGGGCTATTGTCACACTAATAACCAAGAGGCGAGCTTCATCCAAAGAAGTTTTTCTTGTGAGTTTGGTGGGATATAACAGTCTTGCTGGGATTATGATGGCATATACACAGACATTACGAACTTCTAAACGATAACCAAACATCTGAAGTTTACAGTCAACAACTGTCGACGCATGAAAACAACTTCCGACAGAAAACACCTATCTTTAAGGGGGAGGGACCATTCTTCATCACGTTAATGCACTTCCTCATACCACTTAAGTTACCAAAGAACTCTTCGTGGGATTTGGCGGAGAAAAATGATTTGTCTACCATATTCTCCTAACCTTGATCAACGTGGCTATGATCTGTTTAGCAGTTTGTCAAATTGTTTTGATGGACAAAGTCCCTTTTCAACAGAAGAGGATAGAACTCAGTTCGGCTCTTATTTCAGGTAAAAAGTGAGGTAATTTTACAAATCTGGTATTAAAAACGTGTTGATACACGAATAAGGTTATCCGAAGCAAAGGTGAGTATATTAGTGTGTAAGTGTATCTTAAATCCACTCTATATTTGTGTTGTCAATTTAATTTAAAACAATCCCAAAACAACCGGTACGATATGCTCAGCATGGAACAGGGAAAGTCATTTTCCATGAGAAAGAACAATTGTTTTGTATCTCAATGGTAATGGTATGCTCACAATCATTACAATCAAACTACCCAGGAACTATTGGCAGATTCTAGTTCTATACAATCACCCATGTATTACATATTCACAATTTTCAATTCTATTCATCTAATGTACAACATTTTTGTGAAATATTTACTGATCGATAACATTGATTATTCAAATTAACTTTTGCCACTTGAGTAATCAGATGGCACTGGATAATTAGATAAGCATTATTGATTCCAGACATTGTGTTTCATATTGATAAAAATGTCATCTGTCTTTCTTAATGCTTTTCTACACTGAAATATGAGAGTGCAATACATCGCGAAATACGAGATTGTTTGTTTTTGTTTTGTTAAATCTCTGATTCTCCCAATTCTAGCTTTTATGTTATTTATATATTCAGGTTTTTGTCATATGTAATCATGTTAAACTGTTGCTTTTGTGCGTTAACATTTGGTAGACGTCACTATTGTATTGTTTCTTTAAATGGTAAAGTATGGTTGTTGAAGAATTAAACCATATTTTAATTGTAAAGCAAATAATATAATTATAATAATCCTATTCAGTCAGTAATATTGAGTAACCAAAATATTTCGTTCGTTTTTATTAATTACAAATACATTTTTCCGACATTAGTTTTCAAAAGCTAATGTCGGAAAATGTCGGCAAGTATGCAACGTTTGGTTCCACTATTTTCATATATTTCTCAGGCAACATCATAATTATACCTCCTAGAATGTTATGTTACTTAGAACCGTTGCAGACACGTTTGTCAGTCTTCTAAGATATTGATTTCCTTCTTCAATAACAGAATCCTGTAAACTCCAGAATAGATGGTAATCTGAAGGTGTAATATCAGCTGGACCGTCAAGACCTCCTGGCTAATCTGTAAAAAGGTTTGCTAGGCCACCATAGAAACCTACAGAAAGGTTTATTCTTATATACTATTACGTCATTTCTGTTAAATATTTCCGGACTGCTTCCGTCGATTGCTACCTTTAGTTAATCTAATTTATGGTAGTACACATTTGAATCAATAGTTCAGTTCTCCGGATGGAGCTCATAGTAGAGTATTCCATTCCAATCCAACGATGTACACAGAATCGTCTTCTTTGGATAAAGACACCCCTTTGGCAGAGTTAGCGGTGGTTCATTTGACTTGCCGTGCGATCTCTTGCGTTACATATTGTTATAAAGTATCCACATTAGGGCGCGTCCTAAAAGGATGTGAGTTATGTTTAAATAGCGAATCGCATACAGAAATACTGCCGCTTTTTTTGGAAACCTATGTGGAAGCCACACAAATAGCAACTGATTCTGAACGAAAACAATAGGCTGTCTTGTTATATGGGCTATATATTTTAAATATTGTTATTCGCAAACATCAGACATTGACATTGGTTATGGTTCGTAGGTCTTCGTTTGAATATTGAAAGGACCAATCTAATTCACCAATTACCTCGGTAGTAGTTTCTACTCCTTTCTTATTGTGTTTAGGAGCATTTATTCTTTTATAGTCATTTGAAACCATAGTTCGCAAGAATCCATGCCACGCACTCTCTGGTTTAAGCTTTTCATATCCCATAAGTGTACACTATATAGTAGACGGAACGAACACATACCTCTAACAATGTTATTCTTGTTGACATCTTTATTCTTTGATCAGTCAGGACGTGTTTTAATTCGTTCCATTTCTGGAAAGCCGATGATATTCTAAATGTCAGGTAATGTTCATGATTACTTGATGTTTGATGATTTTCTCTGTTAGTATCACTTGCTGCATGTTTATCACCTGATTTTTTATTATTATTAATAGATTTTATATTCTTATAATTGGTGATTTATCCCCATAATATTTAATTTTTCGGACATTCTTTAAAGTAGTGTTTCTTATTGGGATTAATGTAGGTCTCGATGGTACTTCCGCAGTGGTGTTAAAGGACAATGTCTGTTGAAATCATCAGTCCATACCTGGTAAAGGTTTCATGATATATTCTTACAATATCTTCCAATTCATGGATATTTGTAAGTAACAAGTAAGACCATGGATTGAACGTTGTTCTCGACTTGAACGCTGATTAGGAATTATATAGGAATATTTCAGATTTGTGTTTGTATATTTCGCTATAACTGCCTTCTCCGCGCAACGGAAAACAAAATATAAGTAGATGTTACATATGATTGATTATTCCATTCCCCCTGACATCCAGTACATGTTTGAAAAAATGTTTGTATGTGTTTAATGATTGTTGTCGTACCAGTGTAAAGTGCTTTGATCATTTTTACTATTATGGGAGATCTTAACTGTATTTCACGGACCTGGAATAACATATAGCGATCTATCCAGTCATGTTGAGCTAAAGACATTTGATCCCCATCGACTACCCTCAGATGCCACTGGTGTAAGCACATAGTTAAGTACATCACACACACACACACACACACACACACATACATACATATGTATATATGCACTTAAAATGTGTAGAAGATAATACCGGTTATCCAAATGTATCCGCACATTCATTTAAATCCGAATTATTATTATTAAAAAAGGATCGATCTTTATGCAAAATATATCTATCTTTCCTAAAAACGTAATTATTTTTTATTCATACACAAATTATATATGCTCATATTCAAAATAATCAATACACATATACCTATATTCAAGAAATAAGATCACAGTGTAGTATATGTTCTACGAAACCGCCATGGCCTCGAAGTTCAGAGAACCACGGCCCTTCGGGGGTCCTTGTGGCATGCTCGAGTAACTTGCACAGGATATCTTGGCCAGCTGGTCGGGAGGCGATCACCATTAGCATACTCAGGATTCGTCCTGAGAAGCTTTTGGGATCTCCGTCTCCCCCTTTATCCCGGTCATCGTGGCATTTGTCTCGGCGACAAGGATTTGGGAGTACCCACCCCTCCCCCTACTGAATCCGGCACTAAATAACCCACCAATGATCGATGTGTCGTTAAACAAAACAATCAATCAATCAAGAAATAAGTCCCATTAAAGATGTTATTTTAGTACAGTTGTAATTCTATATTATAATGATCCAATTTTGCATGTTTGTTTGATTGTATGATAGTTACCATAACACAGCAACATATTCACATTGTGGCGAAGCTTTTGCTAGAGCAATATCGTTTCCACGATTTAACTTGAAGAATAAAGCAATTTCGAGTCCGATTTGAAAGTTAATAAATAATACCGTTCGTGCTTACCCCGTTAATTTAAATTAACTTGGACAGTGCCCGTTCCAAAGATGCAGGTTTGGAAGTGGCCGGAGTTTATGATATATGGTCATGATAAATAATTTCCTGTCCATGGTACGAAACTACGGCTTCGAAGTATTGAGGTCACTCCTCTTCAGGTTTTCCAATTTAGATATTTTATATCTAAATTTAGATAATTTTGAAGCCCATAATCCAAGGAAGATATTCTATAGGAACTGTAAAGAAATGTTAATCTTTAATGTTTTATTTAATTTATTAGATTTTTTGAGAACTGCTGAATATATTTGGCAATATCATACAATGGCAGTTGTTTAGTTATCGCGGTGCACGCATATAGAGATGTCTTCAATTGTAGTTAGATGATCCACTTGCTCAAGGCAGAGAAAGTATGTAGACATCGTAAAAAATAGTCAAGTTTTGATTAAAACTACTTACAAGTTTAAATACATATGTAAATACTGCGTGTCTTTTAGCGATTAGGTCAGAGGAAAAAGCATGCAGACGAAAAGAAAGAAAAAAAAGTTGTGTTTCATCAGAAGCCAACATCGTTATTCCATCGACTAACATGACTGAGTGGGTTTCATCTGCACTGGAAAATTGAACGTTGATCTGGAAACAAAAGAACTCAATTATCTTTCTCGCTCAAACGCCTGGGACTCTCGAGGAAATCGTCCGCTCGCTTGTTTGCACGCAATATTCTGTTCCATCACGTGACCTATGATCAGTTGTACTTGATTTGCAAACAATGGGTTATGTCCCTCGACGGTAAGTGGCAAAACAATTTGGTATCTCTTTCCTAAGAGGTGCCCATTAAATAGTAATTTGTAAATAGCTATTTGCTGAAGAAGAGTTACAAATGAATTTTATTTGAACATCTAATTTCAATGTTCTCGTGCTTTTTTAACCAGTTCGCTGCCAAGTACTTGTTGACGCTTTAACTCATGTGCTGGGTAAAAAGAAATATTGAAAATAGAAAGTCTTCATTGCATGTTTAAAACGTTTTTTTTCTTCTTGGAAATCGAGGAAGAAAATCTAATAAAAGCAATATACATAAATATGATCGAACCAAATATTTTAATAATTTAAATGACTATAACATATTTCTAAACATGTGTTATGATATACTACCACGAAAACGTTATTTCGGGGCCAAACACATGTGCGGAAATGGAAGTGACCCGGTCACCTTAGCATATGGGTAGGTGTCCCAAAACAGGATGTTGAAACCGGAAACGACACCAGCGTGGGCGTTCGAAACTACATAAAGCTGAGAGCCGAAGAGGAAGCAGGACAGGACGGAGAATACTTAAAATCCCTGTTGGGAACGGTCTCTCGGCACCCTTATCTCTCTCCCACTCTGCATCCACCGGCCGACAAAAATGTAACTTAAGAAATAAAAATATGTTCACACATTTTTACAAACAAGTTTTTTGAGTCATCCATTTTGATTGTCCAAGTTCACGATTTTCTTCCCGAGGACGAAGGCACTATACAACACATATATTCAGTACGCCCGTATCTACTCTCTCGCCGTTAGCTTGAAATGTAGGGCACCCAGTGAAGATCAATTGCATTTCAGTAAGTATCCCATAGATTAAGATCTATCTGACTTAAACCCACTGACATATCTGTAATATCGATCGTTCATCGACTACACATATAGGTACAGTTAGTCCAAAAAGTGTCAGATACCTTTCGAAAGGGTCATTTTAATATCGTTATACAAATTCCAAATTCACTGGATTTTGATGAGACAAGAGTGATAATTGAAAGAAAAGTACAAACATCAGAAATCTCAGGCTCAAACCTTGTCAATTTTGATGATGTATGAGAATGTCAAAATAACTTTTTTGAAAGGTATCAGGATACCTTTTGCACACACGGCCTGAGTTTTAATGCCGGTTTTCCAGGTAAGTCGGGTTCTCATTTACAGAACTAACCTAGCACAATATTTTTACCCCCACGTCCATCCCATCCGGTAATGTGTTAAACTAAACTGAGCTTTAAACAAGAAAGATGAAATCGCCATGTACTTGCTAACCACTAAACCTCGGCGAACAACTCCTGTTATTAAGCATAGTGTAATAGAATGGAGATAACTCTGGTTTCCTTCACCTGTAGTTGTGGCCCTTTAAGATACGAAGAAAAGGTAATCAAACGAGTGATGTTCTCGCTTGGACGAGATTTGAAAATTGGCAGGCGGAAGACAGGATAATATTTATGAAAATCACGTTTCCTCGAGATTTGAGGAAGGGAAACGAGGAGGACAGCAGCAGTAGCGCTCCGGCGGTGGAGGAAGACAGAGACGAAAGCCTGCTGCTCGCAGCTCAGCGAACGAAGGCGTTGGAAAAAAACGGTCTGCCTATTGGTAGACTCGCTTCGGTCCTTCGGACGCGATCGAGTTCTCTCCGAGAAAATATCGGCTCCTCATCTTCTGTTTTTGCCTTTCTAAAGGACTGTTGACCAAATCAACATTTTTGAACATTTGAAACCTACTGTTGATTTCCTCAATCGGAATGTGCTTGTTTTGATATATACACCACCATGTATTGCTTCACCAAATAACCCCAACAGTTGTGTTTTTTCTTTGCGTCAATTGTTTTTTCTGTGCTGTTCTCCTATCTGTACGTACACTATTAATTTTCCCACACTAAATTCATCATTTCCGTCTCGGATTTGTGTTGTTTGACCTTACCACCTGTGACCTGTGATGTGTGTCTGTGTGTTAAAGCATTCGCGCCGTGACACTTAGTAAATAACAGGAGCTTTTATTTTCGTGTTATTTTAGGGAACCCATCACGGTACAAATTGACTAATCTGGTTTTGCGTGATGAGCTTGCTTAACATCGCACTACTGATAATGTTCAGTAATATATGAACTTGTGACGAAGTCAAATGAATGGTTAAAAGTAACGACCCGAGGATCTAAAAGAAGTATTCTATCTTAAAGCGGTTCAATGTCTGCGATTCTATTTTGCCGTAAACACATACCATAGCTTGCTGAATCAGAATGTGTAATACTTTTATATGAGTCCACAGCTAATACACTCCGATTCTAGGCAGAAGTGCCAGGGAGCATTTGATCCTAGGTAGAGTACACAGTCACTACACTCGTGAACTTGGACAATCAAAAGGAAGGACTCAAAAGCTGGTTTTAAAAATATGAGACATATTTTATTCCATAGTATACAGTTTTGTCGGCCGGAGAGTGAAGATTGGGAGAGAGATAATGGGTGCCGAGAGACCGTTCCCAACAGTGGAACTTGGTTGTATGCCTTTCCAGCCCTAGGCGGTCTGCCTCCTGGCTGATTGGATATCTGTTCTGTGTCCCGGTCTGCTCTCCGTTCGGGTCTCGTTGGAGCTTTCGTCTCTTCTCTGAGATGTATAAGGTTCGAACGCCTACGCAGGTGTCATTTCCGGTCTCCACATCCTGTTTTTTGGACACTCGCGTATGTACCTATTTCCTAAAATGAACGGGTCAGTTCTATTTCCGCACAGGTGTTGACCTCGAAATGACCTTTTCGTGGTAGTGGTAGTATAGCATAACACTAGGCAATGGGTCAGGTTGCGATCTATACTTAAGTAATCCCGTCATTTTTAACTGGTACTGTGCAAGTATTATAAAAATAAGTATTATTATATTTGATTTTTGACTTTCTTTACCGAATAAAGTAAAAGACGGAAATGTGTCCGTTTCTTGCGTCAACCTTTTCAGCTTATTTCTGGTATATCATTTTTTTTTAAGTTTGTGAAGAAAAGGAAAAGCACCATTAAAAACAGAATATGACAGCGTATGCATGTCTTACATAACTAAAATAAAATCATCCGTTCGCTTTTTCCATAGAGACGCAATTGGTAAGAATTTTGGAAACAACCAACGTAATATTGGATAATAAAATTCTTGTCATTATGTTAGGAAGACAACATGAAGGTGTTAACCGATCCCTGGTGCGTATATATATATATATATATATATATATGTTGGTTTGTGTGCATTGATAAGAGCAACAGACAAGGAATATTTTTATTACGTTTCTGGTATCGGTCCTTACGTGTGAACATATATTTGGCTACAGGAACTCTTCATAAGTTACTTACTCCAAGTCATCATTAGGGATGAAACCATAATTATAGATGTTCATTCCCTTTTGATTCAAATTTGTTTTTTCTTAAAATTTAGCGTTAAACTGACGTCACGCACGGGGCAATATGCAACTACAATACCTTTCCAGTCAGAATGCATCAATCAGTTATTACATACAATCAACACTCTAAAACCTTCATTAAAGAAAGCTTTAATTTTTGTTTTCACTATATTGCATTAACGCTTTATGTGACTGTATATAAGCACCTGAAGACGCGCCAGCCACATGCAAATATTGTAACCACAAAGACAACATAATCCGCACCAATGTGGTCTGCAAGCCTTGCAAAGTACACTTGCGCTTGAACTAAGACATAAACTGTTTTGAGGCATACCACGCACCATTAAATTAGCCTATTCTGGGCCCACACATGCGGTGGTAGTTTTTATATTTTTCAATTTTCTGGCCACGTTTTGAGCGAGGCACCATACCTGATCACTGCATCAGAGGGGGTTTTGTTCCCATAAACAAAAAACAACTAAATTTGAAAATATCTTGATATTAGGTCTAGTTTAACATACAACAGGGTTGTTTGGATATCTAAAACAGTTTTAGGGGTGCCCTAAAAGGGTTAATGAATGTTTGCTCCCGAAGCCTGCTTAAGCCCCACATGGGTTGACAGAAAATGTCTGTAAGAACTGACCATATGTTTTTGAATGAACTATTTCGGCTATATGGTTATCCATATTAACATGTAAGGATCGCATCGAGTTGTCTTTGAAAGAAGATCCCTCTGGAGTGAGAAAGAAAGAGTCATGAAGTGAAAGCTCTCGCGAGTCTTACCCCTCTAACAATTTGACCCGTAAACGCCACAGAAGAATGAGGATTTTAAAACGTTAATTCGTGAAAGGAAACCGAAATCGTATTTTGTAGCAAGAAATTCCCTAATCTCAACAAATAACTTCTGAATACCGGCGAAAACATGTTGTTCATGCGTCGAAAGGGCTATCTGATTAGTATGCAAACATCAATCAATCTATGAACAGTGTCACTGTTGTATTTGTTTCACCAAAGGAATTAATGTTGCTGATAAATATATCTCCTACTCGAAATTTGAAACAATGGACACTTCCATTTAGATAAGTGCAGTCACTTGTTAATATAACGTTAGATGAAATTGATAAGACATATATGTGTAAGGTAATAAAGATAGAAGGAGAGGCTCTAAAAGAGATCGATGAATACATCTACCTAGGCCAGGTAATAAAGCTAGAGAAAGATCATGACTGCGAAATAAAACGACGCATACCGATAGGTTGGAAAGACATTCTGAAAAGCACCTTGCCAATGTGCCTAAAGCGTAAAGTATACAACGGCTGCATAATACCAGTCCTGACTTATGGATGCGAAACATGGACATTAACCAAACGAGCTGAAAATCAATTCAGAATAGCACAGCGAGCCATGGAAAGGGCAATGCTAGGGATAACTCTAAGAGGACTAGAGTGAAAGATATTATACAATTAATTAAGCAGCAAAAGTGGTGATGGGCTGGCCACCTAGCAAGGGGAGATGACAATAGATGGGGGAAAAGACTAACCGATTGGTGCCCATGGGACAGTAAACGAAGTAGGAAAAGACCAGACACAAGATGGAGGGTCGACATAGAAAAGTTTGCCGGTAAGACTTGACAAAGGTTAGCACAAGATAGGTTGTCATGAAAGGAGGTGGGAAAGGCCTTCGTCCAGCAGTGGACTTATAACGGCTGCTGCTGCTGCTGCTGCTGCTGCTGCTGATGATGATGATGATGATGATGATGATGATGATGATGATGACGGCGACACCATTAATCGTTTTTAAATACTGGACGATTAATTATTAAAGTAAGTAAAAGAATGTGAAGGAATACTTCACAATACATCACAGAGACATATCGTTTTGCCAAATGTATTGCGACTCCAGTAAATAGATATATGCACTCATACACACATACACACAAACACACAAATACAGGTACACACATTATTTTACTTGAAAGAAACGCTCATATACATACACATAATTCCGTGAATATTGTAAGGGCTATTAACTAGTAGATGAATAATGAATGGGCTAGAGAGAAGGGGAACGAGAGGTCAATAAACACAAACATGTTTTGCTACGCTATTTGCTTCATTCATTCCCGCAACGTCCCTAAACGAAAAAGCTGACGAACTAAGGAACAACTGTGAACAGCAAAATGAAATAACAGATGAACAAATATAAAAGCAAGCCAAGTTTAAGAACTGGCATACACGTGCAGATGACAAGTTGTAGAACATGTTTACGTGCTGCTAACACGTATACCCTAAACTTCAATTGGTACACGTAAACTCACACTTGCATAGTTAGATTACATCCATGCAACGGTACATCTTACATAATTACATTCACTAAACGCTTAAAAATGAATGAGTTACTATTGCCTACAGAAATAGATGTCATTTCTGTTGATCCGATCAATATTTCCACGGAGTAAGCAAGTGTCGGATAATCGGTCACGATTTTGTAAACAAAAAAGTAAAAACGCCGAGGCTGCAACGGAATGTTCTCGCCCTTGTTTATCAAACAAAACTTGTTCTCCACTCTTGAAACACGTACGTTCATCTTAAAGCCACACTATTCATACACAGGAAGAGACAAGTGTTCTTAGTAACTGCTTAGGACTTTTGTTTTGTTCTCTAAAACAAAACTGGTAACGGTCTACATCCGTTATCCAAGTTGTAAAAAAATGGAACATTTTTTTCTCCAGTCATTTTTTGTGCTTTTAATCCTTTAGACACTAAAAACCTTCCTGGAATTGTTAGTTTTTAGAAAACATTTTTCAAGTTTTACGAGAAGAGTTCTATTTACAATGTAAATGTTATGGCAAACTCGTCAGTCGTATTGAAGGGGGGCTTCGAAGCATGCTGTTACTTCCCTTATTTTCTTGCCGATACCTAGTCGAGAAGGACTGGACCAACACTTCTTTCCGTATGTATCTTGCACCTGTAGTAGACCGGAGAATGGATCGGACAAAACGTTTCGATAATAACAAAAGCAGAAACAATTCGAATAGCTTTCCAAACAACTATAGGAACGATGATTACGCATTTAAAAAAAACAAACAGTGAAGCCATCAGTATTTGAATTATACCTGAGCAATGTGTTCTAATTTACATCAAATAACATTTATAATACTTTTATCTTTTGACATCTTTAAAAATATCAGGTATGTCAAGAAAGTATCACTCCATTTATTATTGTCGAAGAAATAGCCAATCTAGGGAAATGTCGACTGAGTCCCCTTCAAAGTACACGACTGTAGACCTCACAGCGACCTTTCCGGGATCGCCAGCAGCCACAACTTACGACTTTGTCTCGTCCACTGTCTGAAAGATCCTCCCTTTCAACGGTCATTGCAGCTTTGAAAAGATATCGTGACATGAACAATGTGCAGACTCGTCCATTGCGAATGCGATGATCACACAGTGCACAAGCTCACTCAATGGCATGTCACTACTGACTGCGTGACCCCACGAGAGTGCTTTTTCACGTTTGTGCTGTAAGGTATCCTCAGATTGGTGGCCAAGTTATTCCAAGGCAGTGCAACCGTTCCTTCGTATATTCAAAAAGGCTGGATACTTTACAGACCTTCTCTTATTAAATGTACGTTTTTTTCTTATTTGTTTTCGTTCGGGTACTTTAAAATAATATCTTCCGTTTTGGACTGAGCGCAGCCGGAGAAAGACAACATCGTCAAAAATTACAAACACACGTAGACATACAAAAATGAGACGGAATACAAAAGATAAATTTTAAAGTAAACATACCAAAATAGATAAGAACGATAAGAAATGAAGTAGAAACATATGAGAATATAACATATTAGTTACAAATGGACAGACTGGATGATTTTAAGATAGGAGTAACGGAATGTATGCCTATAAGATTTTAAAAGAAAACATTAAAAATTCCCAAACAAATATATCTTCATTGAGACATACTACCAAGCAAACTGAAAAATATTGAAAAGGTGAAATAAAACATGAAAAAAAGGCGATCATATCAGAGGCAACAAAAACAGACAGGTTTCATTTCCCATGTTTGTCCTCTTTTCTTTTTAAGCGATTCCGGGAAGATATGTTTCACAAGACAGCACATTATATTGGAGAACGATAGGTTGGAAGGCTTTCGGTATGAATAGAGACATTTTGAAGAGCACCTTACCAATGTGCCTAAAGCGTAGACTATACAACGGCTGCATAATACGAGCCATGACTTCCGGATGCAAAACATGGAAATTAACAAAACGAGCTGAAAACAAAGAGTCATGGAAAGAGCAGTGCTAGGGAAAGCTCTAAGAGATAGAAAAAGAACAACATGGATCAGAGCGAGGATTAGATCGAAGGATATTGTGCAACTAATTAAGCAGCAAAAATGGAGATGGACTGGCCACCTAGCAAGGAGAGATGACAATAGATGGGGGAAAAGACTAACCGATTGGTGCCCATGGGACAGTAAACGAAGTAGGAAGAGACCAGACATAAGATGGAGGGACGAGATAGAAAAGTTTGCCAGTAAGACGTTTAGAGTTTAGCACAAGGTAGGTCCTCATGGGTAGAGATGTGAAAAGCCTTTGTCCAGTAGTGGACTTATAATGGCTGCTGCTGCTGCTGATGATGAAAAGTCAGATATATCATTAAAAAAAAATGGCAAGGACTGGTCATGTTACAAGAATATCAGACAACCGTTGGGCATCGCAAGTCACAACGTGAATCCCCACAGATCATATGCCAAATTGTGGTCGGGAAAAAATAAGATGGCGTGACGATTTAAACAAGTTCAGAAGAT
>VCCN01003667.1:2856870-2870031 GCA_006491835.1 Architeuthis dux
GGAGGGGTGCACGGTAGCCCCTGCTGGCCCCCGGACTAATACAATCCGAATAAGTATGAGCGTATGGGAACTATTTGGTTAACAGGGGCAAAGGGATTGATTTGCCCGAAAATGTACACTGTTCTGCCCCAATTTGAGGGAGGGGGCAGAACAGTGTAAATGCCCCACCCCCGCCCTGGCTCGTATGCCTATACGAATAACCCAATGAGTTTTGCATCAGACCGTTGTTATTTAACATTCTGTTCTTAATGAATTACACACAACTTATTCCTAATATACGCGTGGCAATTTAATCGATGTGTACTAATACTGTGTACATCCTTCAGAATTCTATTTGATATTCCTTCTGTTATAATCCGTAACTGATGATATTTCTGAAGGATTGTTTCCAATCACTGTGGTCCAGTGGTAGAGAGCTCGCCTCCGGTTCGATAGGTTCAATCCGCTATTGTCTCATACCAAAGTCTTTAATAATAGTACTAACCGCCTCCCCACTAAGCACTCAGCACAATGCGTAGGATTGAGGAATCCCTCCCCGAAGCTAGGTTACGGGAAAATCTCGTAAGACCACCGAAGTTAAACAACATCGATATTGATCAATACATAGATGGGTGACCGTTTTGGAGTACCAGGCTGCGTAAGCAGAACGAAGCTTCGTCAGGCCTGGCAAGCCAAAAGCAGGCCATACTAACAATTGTACCTAGTCCGGCGACAGCTTCGGTGAGGGTATAAGCGGCGAAGGATGATGCAGACAGACAAAAGTTTGCTCAATCTCTTTTTTCTAAATAGTGTTTAAGGTCTACGATGAAGATTATATTACGATGGGAAAGCGTCTCAAATCCACCACTACCGAATCAGGTCTACAGAATAGACATCGGAGAATGAGACGATTAAACATTCAGAACAAGTCCTATGCTCAAATTATCATATCAGCATCGAGCATGGACATTGATAGCATATGGGAGACACAAAAGACAAACGAACAAAGGATCAATACATTTTTCCAAAAAGTCATCATCCTAAAAATGTACCAATACAATCCACTTAGCCCAATGGAAGGTCAAAGGTTCTAAATTTGGGTCAGGATAAAACAGTTTTAAGAACACGTCCACAGAGGCAGCAGATGTGACGAGTATGGAAAGGAGAACAAATACCCCCTCTCCCAGAACAGCGCTTGACATTCTAAAATACAACATACACTCGAAGAATGCTGGAGTTTACAGTGGCCAAATTGTCGTGATGGAAACAATGCAGAAAAAAAGATGAGGAAAATTAATCCAAATGAAGAAAAAAAAAGCAAATGTATATATATATATATTTCCAGTATTTATTCGCATCAAACATTTCCATGCGTGTGTATGTTTTCTTCTAGTATCCTCCGAAAATTATCTCACGACGCGAGAAACACAGAAGCCACAAATAAGTACTAAACAAAACAAAGATAAGAACAATCCTGGCTACTCCAGTCAAACTCTGCTCCTACTTCCTGGTGTATTTCTACGATAAATGTTAATGCGATGTAACACTTGTCAGTTTGGGGCAGTGGTGAGATGTCTGCTTCGCGATCACTTGATCGTAAGTTCAAATCATGGGAGGTTAATGCGGATTTTGTATATCTCTTTAATCCCCTATTTTTAGTGAGGATAGCTCATGTTACATAGGAAAGTAACTTCAACTCTGAATGTGTCCTGAAGTTTGATAATACTAATCCAAATAATTCCTGGAACTTCTTTTTGCCAGTATGTCATAGGCGAAACATTATCGTTATTATGCATTATTCTATTCGGTCTTGTGTCCCCATCTTGGTTTTTAATGCCACAGTGTGTTGGTCGTTGTACCCTTAGGTGTATGTTGTATTCGGTAGCACTCTGGGAATTTTAACTGATTACACCATATTAGAAACCGTCAACCAAAACTGTCAACAAAGGTTTCTTCATTTTTGAAGTCGGTGTGGCTTGTTAGTTGGCTATCTATCTATGTATGTGTCGCGTGTATAGGCCGCATCAATGGAGCTAGAGGGCTGTGAGTTAAAACATGCCATCCTTATTGTGTTTAGAAAATAATCGTGTTTTTGTTGTTGTTTTTAAATCATTTTAGCTTTTTACTGATATGGGGGGTCAATTTGCAATGCAATTTCATTCTAGATTTGTTCCGTTTTTTAGTCCAGCAGTATCCACGTTTGGTCTCTTTGAAACCTTTTAGTAAGCACAGACCAACAAAATGACCATTGAAAATCCCCTTTTCCAATTTTTCAATTGATCAACCCCAACACGACAGGCTGTCAAAATACGATGGTAATGTGACAGTTTCTATTGAGTGACTAACCAGACCTATATCAATCAATTTTCCCCAGTTAATTCGCCTTTTCCACTAAATAATAGAGTATATCTGCCTCATGACACCCGATAGATGAAATGCTTCATCCACGAGACTATTGTTTACTTTAGATAAAATATTCCCTGTAACGACTTGTCTATAACCGTCACGATCAATAGCTTCTGATTTAAATGCATTCAAACAGAGGTATTAATAAGTTTCTTAAAGGCTGTTACCATTATTAGAGCTTATGGGTTTTCAGTCCTTTTTTTGCGGTTTAAAATCTTTGGTTGATTAATCCTATACATCAGCAGATTTAAATGTTTCCTATTTATTTGTTCCATTTATTAAACCAATAACGAACACTCAGTTCGCATGATTAATATTGTACAATGTCCCTCGAAGCCATTACGTCAGATATTTTGATTGTCATTAATATAAAGCGAATTAATATCCTAAAAGGATTCAATCTTGAATATTAAATTGATGATCGCCCTTGAATTCTTCTGATGTGAAGGGTTATTATCTTTGCTTAGCAACGGAAAAAAGACAACGTAGTTAAAATGGAGAGGGAAGACGAGAAGTAGAAAGATGCCCAAAAATACTCGACAACTTATAGCAAAAAGTTGTAACACAATGCGATGATATTAATAGATATAATCCCTATTCGCAGCTGTTTGAATTTAGCCAGATTATTTAATTAAACGAGTGACGCATGAACATATTAAAATATGCTGCTATTATTTGAAATCAAATAATAGCTTCCCCACTTCTTTTCATGATACTTTCTGGATTGATGCTTAGCCATTAAATAAAACTGACGAAACTATCTTAAGTCTAAGAGTGGTTTGGATTTATTTTTTAGATCACCAACTGGTACTCAAGGTGTCGTTGGTGGATGAAGACGGCGGTCGTGTTATTGGATCGTGCGTGTTATTCTCCTTTACTTTAGTTGAGCAATCTATTATAATCCACTTCTGGGTTGGTAGGCACGTCAAAGCTTCACACAAGCCCTGTTAACCGTACAATTCGGAACACGTTTCCTACTCACAACGATATGTTGGGCATTCCTGGTTTAAATTCAAAGCTGACCATCTCTTAGATTAGTTGGTAACCAGGGCTAAATAGCCAAGCCTGCTCTGCGATTTAACCATGACTGGAGGTGGGGAATATATAGATCCATGCCTTTCCAAAGGGCTTTATTGCGAAGTGAACCCAAACTGTATCAGACCAAGTTTGAACTCGTTTTGTCGAATTAATTTACTATTCTGCTAACCATTAGACCACCTGTACCTCCATGCTAAATTATTAAAAGTTGTAAATTAAGTATAAAATAATTTATCATGTAATTGTTTTTAATTTGTTCACTATCAAACTGAGCTGGTCTACACAACCATTTCCAGCCCGAAACTGTGCAATCCAATTGTGACATGTTATGTTGATATTTCCAGTACCTTGTCAATTTATTGAACTCAGTTTGTGTTTGAGTGGCATTTTGCCTTAAGAAAAAAGCTAAATATACCGAAAATATCATCAGTGTTACGCGTGAATAAACAAACAAGCCTGTCTGCCCCACCAATGACCCACCAAGGGTCGATATGCCGTTTTGTTTAACGGCATATCGGCCCTTGGTGGGTCATTTAGTGCCGAATTCGGTAGATGGGAGGGGGATCCCATGTCCCCGTGAATTGAGGGGAGATAATCCCAAATCCATGTCACTGAGACAAATGCCACGAGGGCCGGGATAAAGGGGGGAGGGGTGGAGATCCTAAAAGCTTCTTGGGACGAATCCTGAGCATGCTGGCCAAGATAACCTGTGCAAACTCTCCCAGGACGATACCCGAGCATGCCACAAGGACACCCGAAGGGCCGTGGTTCTCTGAACTTCGAGGCCATGGCGGTTGCGAAGCATAGATACTACACTTTGGTCGTTTTCTTTATTCGCATCCCCACGGTGGCAAATTTTACATGAAGTCTTTTTAATGTGGGATCGGCCTGCACGCGAACGTGCAGGGGGGGGGGTCCCATGTCCCCGTGCCTAGAGACCTGGGGGGGAGAATCCCAAACCCCTGTCACTGAGACAAATGACACGAGGACCGGGATAAGGTTAGGGGTGGGAATCCCATGTCCCCGTGACTAGAGACATGAGTGGGGAGAATCCCAAATCCCTGTCACTGAGACAAATGCCATGAGGACCGGGATGGCTCCAAAAGCTCCTCAAGACGGATCGCGAGTGTGCTAATGGGGATCGCGACCAGCTGACTAAGATATCTTGCACAACTTCTCCCAGGTATCCGAAGATACCCGCGCATGCCACAGGACCCCAGAAGGGCCGTGTTTCTCCGAACTTCGAGGCCATGGCGGTCTCGAAGCGCAGATACTTCTCTTCGATTTTAGCGCGTTATCAGCCGCAGCCAAGATATGGTGCGCAATTTCTCCCAGGACGATAGCTGAGCATGCCACAGGATTCCCGAAGGGCCGTTTTTCTCCAAACTTCGAGGTCATCGCGGTTTCGAATAACAGATACTACGCTTTGACCGTAGCCAAAAGGCCGCTTCTTGTTATTCTTCTTGTTACGTAAGAAAAGAAAATCAACTCTGACTTTGTCCTGGAGTGTGACAAAATACGACGAGTTTGAGATTAAAATGATAGCTGTCAAAATACAATCAAAAATGATTATTTGCACTGTAGTTAAAACTAAACTCGTTTAATTATATCTAACGACACACCAAGAACTAACTGTTGGGCTATTACAAGTGATAGTCGTGTTATGTTTAAATCCCCATAATAATTAAACATACAACGGTTGCTTCTCCCATGACATGCATTGGATAATGCAGCTGTTTACTGACACATTCTAATTGAGGCGTTGCAGTTACCAGTACCGTTCCATACTGCTTCAGATGTCAGTGACACAGCAGATTGTAATCGATTTTACTACTAACTCGCTTAAACTCGCGTTCGCTGGCGTTTCAGCTTGATGTCAGGTCATTTCCTCTGTATAGAATTTATATTATGATTATTTGCTTATTCATGTTTTTGCTTATACGGAACTGTAATTAGCATTTATGGACCTGGAGTTACGTCCCTTCGAAATATATTTCCTCTCTATCGTCAGGGGAGAGCGGGGCTAGTTGTTACGATTATACTATTTTTGCTAGCACATACAACACTACAACATGTAACTTACATACATTGCTGTGAGAGGTACATTATGGTTATTCTCATAAACACCAGACAGAAAAATTATACATTGCTTTATACCTGAGATATAACAGGAATTGTCGTTCAAGGTAAGTGTATACAACTTGCCCCATGTGTGTGGCATGTGGTTACATGTCATGTGGTAAATTGCTACTAATAAAACAAATAACAAATTCCTTAGGACACTACTTACTTAGGGTTACTTATAATGTCACTGTGCTTGCCATCCATTCATAAGCTTTACAAAATAACTTTAAAAAAAACATTTCTTCTGTTAAATATTTCTAACGTTTGTCATAAACATTAAACAAAGAAAATCGAAAATTCACACATGTGGCATAAAAGGTCTTCCCCATCTGTACATTCCTCATAGGCTCAATCTTTACAGTTAATACACTGCAACCATTTCTCTCTTGGGGCAGAGTTTGATCAGTGTCCACTGCATGCAAGACACCAACAATATCTTGTATCATTTTGCTTTCTCACACGCCCAGCAGACTTCTGAAACCGTTGAATATCCAGGTTAATTTGGCAGGTTTTGCTCTTCTGTTCATGGGGCTCTTGTAATTTCATCTTCTCCTATGTGTCAGTTATTATTTTGTTGCTACCGAATAAGGTGGCACCAATCTAAATCCAATATGACAGTACAACCATATACATATCCTAACGTTCCTGTTGGATCATCGACTGTTAAAGATCCAACCGCATTGCTTCGTGTGCCTGCAGGCAATGTTCCCTCGAATGTAAGTAGTCACTGTCCAAGAAAAACAAATATTGGACATTAAACAAATAAAACAACATGCGGATCTACACGTGCACTGCTCGTGGCATAGCCGAGGATCATAGACTAGACCAATATCTAAGGGATTTGGACAACATAACTGGCACATCGTAGGTATAATCGAAACCCACAGGAAAGGAGAATACCTTCTTAAGCTTAATGTAAGCAACCATCTATTCTATTCTCAAGGGAGAGAGAGGATACAATATACAGTGGCGTAGGGTTCTTAGTCAATAATAACATCGCAGGCCACGTTATCAGTGTTGACAGTATATCAGACAGAATAGGTTGGATAACAGTAGGATTAAGTAAAATATACACACTAAAGGTAACACAGGTCTTCTGAGCAAGAGCTTGAAGAGTTCTATGAAGTCATCCATAGGATAATGCACCGTGAGGAGAGTAACTACACAATACCCATGGGAGACTTTAATGCTAAGTTAGGTCAATGAAAAGGTGGTGAATCTAATGTAGGAACATATCGAATAGGCCTGAGAAATGAGAGAGGTGACATACTAGTAGATTTCTCAGAGAGATACGGTCTAAATATAACTAATACATTCCTTCAAAAACAGGAAGGTCGAAAATGGACTTGGAAAAGCCCAAATGGCACAACAAAAAACGAAATCGATTTCATAATAACTGACAAGATCGATAACATTAAAGACGTTATCGTTATAAACAAAGTAGACATAGGAAGCGACCATAGAATGGTAGCGTACAGACTAGATTTAACTTTAACACTGAAAGGAATAACATGATTCTGAAGAAGAACAGATGCCCTAATAAGATAGAAATAGAGAACATTAGCAAATTTAGAGAAGAGATAGAGAACAGATGTCAGGACTTGCGGAATAATAGTCTGACAAATATAATTTAGTAAGCAGCAGAGATCGTAAGCAATACAAACGTAAACAATGAGACATGGAAATACTCTAAAACAACATTAAAACTAATCAAACAGAGAAGAACTGTGAAGATACAAACTAAAGACAAACACAGAAAGGCAGAACTTAAAAATTAATAAATAAAAGGAGAAAGGAAAAGAGAAAGAAAAACACGAAAAGGATAGTAGATGCTATCAGAAAGGGGAATAGTTTAAAAGACGCCCGATCCGCAGACCATACCAGCAAGCAACATATGCTTGCTCTACAGGGTAAAATTGGCAAAATTGTCAAAAATAGGGACACGTTGCCAAAAGTAACTGAAGAATACTACGGAAAGTTGTACGCTTCAAAAATAAAGAAATCCCACCGACTAATAAACATATAGTTACTCGCGATATGCCAGACATAACAATAGAAGAAGCTACATATGAAACTCGGTAAAGCTCCACGCGAGGATGGTATAGTATTATACCGATCAGCGTTTCTTCTGCCGCCGATGAGACATGAGAAGATGGCTGCGGGTTGACTGGTGCTGAAATTTCTGCGGAAGGAAATACATTCGGAGGAAAGGCTCACCAGGAGGAAAGTAGATAAGCACGGCATTGGCAACTACCGCCCTATTACACCATTACCTAACATATATAAACTATTCACAAAATTACTCACAAACAGATTATCAGTCACTTTAGATTAAAATCAACCACGCGAGCAGACAGGCTACTCACCACTATATCACCTACATGCAATAGATCAACTAATCGAAACATCCTTATAATACAACAAACCATTCTGTGTGGCCTTTGTAGATTATGAGAACGCATTTAAACACATGGCAATCTTCAACCCGATGCGAGAACAAGGTGTCAACGAGAATTATATACAAATCATCAAACACATAGACGAAAATGGCACTGCAATAATTAGATAAAGATAGCAAAATGTGTAAGACACAGGGGATACAATATCACCTAAACTATTTACAGCGAGCCTTGAAATCATCTTTCGGAAAACTGATTGGGGGAATGGAAATGAACTTAAATTGAGAATACGTAAGCCACTTAAGATTCGCTGATGACATTTCCCTGACGTCGGAAGCATCCGAGAAATTACAAAATATTTTAACTGATATAAATAGGAAAGTAGAAATGTAGGCCTAAAGAGGAACTGACTAAAGACAAAAGTAATGTTCAACGATAAAGTCCCCAAAACGTTAATAAAGATAGGAGAGGCTCTAAAAGAGGTTGATGAATACATCTACCTAGGACAGGTAATACAGTTAGAGAAAGACCTTGACAGCGATATAACACGATAGGTTGGAAAGCATTCCGTATGAATAGAGACATTTTGAAGAGCACCTTTCCAAGGTGCTTAAAGCGTAAAGTATAATACGGTTGCATAATACCAGCCATAATTTACGGATGCGAGATATGGAAATTAACACAAAATTAAGACGAGCTGTAAACAAACTTAAATCAATGGAAGGAGCAATGCTAGGAATAACTCTAAGCGATAGAAAAATATCAACATGGATCAGATGGAGGGATAGATGGGAGAAAAGACTAACCGATTGGTGCCTAAGCGACAGTAAACGAAGTAGAAACAGACCAGACACAATACGGATGGACGAGATAGAAGGGCCGGTAAGACGTGGCATAGGTTAGCACACTCTAGGTCGTCATGGAAGGAGATTGGAAAGGTATTCGTCCAGCAGTGGATTTATAACGGCTGATGATGACGTTACGGCTCTCTTGGACTTGTTTTTTCTAAACGGTTTTGATTACGCCTGTTGCTGTTTGTCCAATTATATTTTATGAGGTGTAACAACTAGCCCCGAACCGACTATTTTATTTCCCGGCGTTAATTTAGACTATACATTCGAATTCTCGGAAAACAAAGTCTACACACAAATCAAGAATAAAGAGTTTTATTGAGATGCGATGTCTACAAGATATATACACATATCGAGAGGCGAGAATACATATTCAAGGTGTCCAACATCCAATGTTCTGTTTTTTTTCTGTTTAGGTTTAGAAAGCTTTGTCCGACGTGGCTCCCAACCTCTCACAATATGCTTGAGGTTGCCGCCTGTGCACAACTGGAAGCTGAGCGTCATATGTCATCACATTGAAACCAATGACATGTATCAATTTGCACCCGTATACACTAGCCCCGATCTCCGCTACTTAATCAAATTAATTATTTTGAAGCCCATGATACGATTGGACTAGAAATTGATTCATTATCCGAGCTAGAGCATTTTAATGGACTCCGCTAACAAATACTGCGCTACGATGTGTTACGGTAAGAACACAAAAATATACAGAAATCGGCGCATTATAATATAACATGGGCGGCATTTCAGCTAAATCGTCCACTAAGTTTACCTAGCGGCTAAAATAGTTGAACACCCAATCAGTAATTTAGTAAGCTTACTTTAGTTTGGATCAAGCCCCGACGAGTGGAACACCAGATGATGCTCGAAATGACTACACGGATTTGTCTGTGAGACCCACATGCAATGCGTCGTGCGATCGTAGATATAAAATATCAACGACATTAGGGAAACCAGTGACGATCAAATTCACTACACTTTCTGATCGATATGCGAGGCTATCTTGATAACTAACGCGCTTTAATAGGTGCCAGGGCTGTTATCTATTGCCTCTGAGCGAGGTCTCCCTAATCAAATGTACTATTTACAGAACTGCCCATATCTCAAAACTATAGAAGCATGTCATTTTCACCATTCGATAACGAGTGTTTTGAAAATTCATGTAGATTAAAAATACAATCAGGACCGGCCGTTATGTCTTTTGAAACTTAATAACTCGGAAACTAATGAATATAGGCGTATGGGGGTTTTCACCAATCAATAGTCCATTGTTTTAAGATGTATCACATATGTGTCAAATGTAGTTGTTTATAGTAGTTGTGAAAGTATGGTGGTTTTTCTGAAGCGATAGTTTACGCATGTGGTGAGTGGCTTTCAGTAGTTGTGTATACAGTTTTTCTTTTACTAGGCAAGTCATTTTTGGTAATATTTGCTTATACATAGATAAAATGCGGTAGCTAAGCACAGCTTACAGATAACCGCATTTTAAGTCTGCATAAGAAAGGATTACATCATGTGTAAGATTAAGATTTTCGCCAAACGACAAATTTTCAATAAAAGAGGTAAAAAGATTTGTGTCAATATTTACTAAGTCCTAAATCTCAACTATGTAATAATGAAATATTCTTCTTTATATTCACTCGCCTTTGCCGGCCATTAACCACGATGTATATCTCTTAATTTGTATCCAATTAATGTAATGTAATTATTTGCAAATAAATAAGGGAAACTATTATATTAGCCCCATAAAGTTGAAAACCGTTCCCCTCACTCTAAATCCTTAAAAGGTAAAACATAATGCTAACTTCATTTTTTACCGCTAAAATAATAGTAAAGTAAAAAGAAAGTTTCCCATCCATTTTACTACTATAAGATTAAGGGATCACCCTCACCTTTGACTTCTATGAGAGAGACAAATCTTCTCCTATTGAATTCTAAAAGGTTGAACACCCCCCCCCCACAAGTTCCCACTGGAAAAGGGGACAAAAGCAACCCCACTTTTGACTAGAAATGTTCCCCTAACTATTGACTACTAACAAGTAAAATTACGTTCGAGGTCAATAAATAAGGGAAATTACTCTATAAGTAACATTTTCACAAACAGGGAAAACGGTTTCCCTTCAGTTTCGAACCCTCAAAAAGCAAAAACTGTTCCTCCTCACTCTTGACCCGCCCCCAAGAAAAGAAAACAAAATATTCCAATAACTTTTGATCCCAACAAAAAAAGGTGTGATCACAATATTACATCAGGTAACAAAAAGCAACTTTAATAAAAACTGTGATCAAAATATGAGGTCAAGTAAAAAAAAAAAGTGAGATGAGCACAACACGTTTGTTGAACCCCCACTTTTAAAACATAATGTAACAGTTTAATATCACCCAGATGTGTTTTATTCTTCAAGTTAGAGCATTTGGAGGATGTAGGGCTAAGAACAACTCTGCTTACTATGTGCCGTTTTTGCTGGGTCACGGTAACATACATACGTACCCACATGCCCACCTTCAAAAACTATTTTGATTATATTAATTGTGTGAGAATATCCTTATCCGGTTGATTTGAGATTATTCTGGTTCAAATCAATAATATTAGGGTATCCTCTATAGAGCACAGCTGCACTAACACATTGTCCTAAATAAACTTTGCAAAACAAAAGGATCCTAAATACTTAGTTAATAAGTTTAGCTTAGTCTGGTTTAACTACAGAGTAGAAAGACACACAGTGAGAATCGAACTCACTATAGTAGCGAATTTGACTTTGCGACCGGCTTCGCCGAACAGTTCACGCTGTAGTGTTCACTTCAAATGATTATTTTTGTCAGCTTATTGAGCAGCAGTTTGTCCTAATTTGAAAACGCACTTAAAAACTAGTCAAAATTCTTGGGTACACACCTTTACTGTTAAGGGCACACATTGTATCTATATTTACATTGAATCAGCAAAAGATTACAATTACCTATGTAAATCTTCCTCATTTAGCATTATTCTCAATGATGTAAAAACAATGGCATTTCATGTATAACCACCTAATAATGAGGATAGTAAACCTGAGCGTAGAGTGAAATCACCATTTAATGCACAAGACGTAATTCTGAAAATATTTGTGTTACTCCGTGCGGATGTATATCTCAAGACTAAGATGGTAACTTACTTGAGTGGTTTTGATGATTAAGTTCCTTTATATTTTCGTTTTATACATTTTTTTTAAAAAACAACATTTTATATAAATCAGGTGAATAAAAGATCGATTCAAATCACGTATAATTTTCACCTTAAGTGTATTATCGCTATTTTGTTACTTAGTCTAAAAATAAATAGATAAAATGAGAACAAAAAAGAGTGAAAAGGGTTTAGGCTAGAGTTTCAATCAAAACTGAAAATAACTTAATTAACGGCGAGGGAAGGAAATCTTACTATTTAAATCGAAAGTATAAAAAAAACGCTTTAACGCCTGAAAAATCGTGAAAAGTAGAAGGTACCTTAGGTCAAATACTGAACTTTCTTCCCCAGTAAATTGAATTAGATTCTAGTAATGAAATGTTCCATATTGGCGAATTTACTTGATTTTTTTGTATGTTTATCGCTTTATCTTTAATTGTTTTTTTGTTTTTGTTTCTGTTGTTGATACGTTTCGATTTCTATTTATTTAATTGATGTATCTATTAATTGCTTGCAGTCTGTCTCTAGAACTAATTTTAAAATTGCTTGCCTCTGCAAAATCGCAAACTTTGAAATATCGTTTGGATTCTCATCAGTGAAATTCTAGAACTTCATGCCATTGTAAATGAAGACATGAAGGTAATGTATCCTCATATAATGTGAATGTGTGCGTGGGTGATTCTTTTTTCTCCTCAATAAGCTTATTTACAAATGACAGTGAATTTATTCACGTCTTATTTTAAAACAGATGACCATGCTGAACATGTGTATTATTCTTCAGTAGTTCGACGAGAAAAATAAAGGCATCATTATTTTCATGTTAGACGTTAACGTTTAGTGTGGACTAACGAAAAAGCCCCTGGACCATCCCTACTGTAGTGACTTCGATCCTCACTGAAATCGAGACTTGTGACCTGTGCTATACTAAGCTAACTATATATCGACGTGAAAAGCGGAAATGGCGTAAAGCCAAACTGGGGTAGTTGAGTATTCCCAGAGCCCCTAAATTGTGATTAAGGTATGTTATGCTGTGTATTAGATTGGGGAGGTGTGGGGTACAGGGGATTGGATGAATAGTGAAAGAGACGAAGAGGTGTGCGTTGCTTCTATATTGGTTCGCTGCAATATACACGCTGAACGCTATTTTTTTGCTTTTAGCCTTTTTACGTATGAGTGAAAAATTGGCGAATATTAGTGGATATAT
>VCCN01003667.1:3160413-3171066 GCA_006491835.1 Architeuthis dux
TATATTTAGGATTTGATATGTATTAGCAAAACACTGGTCACGAAATAATCATCCATTATCTAGAAATAACGTGCCATTTTCGTCTCTCATATATCATTAAATCTGGTACCAATCGTAAATTGTTCAGTATTGGCCATTTACATACCTGACCGAAGCACTTCGCATGAATGCTAAAGCAGACAAAATATATAATTGACTTACATTTTGTTATATTATGTCTCCGTCGAGCATATTATCCGTTGTATATGAGCAACGTTAAAAAAGTGACAAAACATACATTTAAACAAGTCTGTTTATGTTTATGCCTATGTTTTTTCTGAATGCTTTTAGACGTATGCATGATTGCGCTCATAAGTATTCTTCGGCGAAGAAACGGAAGACGTGGGAAATATAAGTGTATACAGTGTTCAATGACGGAAAGTAATGTATCTCTATAATTTCTATATGAAAAGCCCGACATTATTACCACATATTATCTATCTGTTCTGAAATCATTAAAAAGCATATAAACACCAGGAAGTATATTTCTATTAAACCTGCTCAGATTACTGTATCGATATTAAGCACCATTGTCTCTACACATCAATCAATATCAGAAAAGTAATTAAATAAATGCTCTTGGCAAGAATGTCACTATATGTTTTATGGTTTTCATCACCAATTGAACATAATGGATATGAAAGATGTCAGAGGTTTCAAAGAGAGAAAAAAATAATATATTATTTCTTGGACTCTAATGTGATGGCTTTATCAAAATTCAAAGAACAATGGAAGGAGAATAGACGTTTAAGCTGCAAATGTTTAAATAGAATGTTGTTTGATCTTTTGCGAACTTCCTCGAAATTTTCGGATCAATCCTTATAACGAGTTAAATGCGTGCACATGATTCGATATGAAAAATAATCATATACAATTCAAACAACAATAGTTCGTAAGGATTATTAGACGTTCAGAAAAGAATGATCAAAAACAGCAAATGAAGATTACAAAATGATATTAATGATGAAGATGACGATAGGAATATGAAAGAAACATTAATTAATGTTTGCTTTGATATAAATATGAAATTTGCATTAAATCAAGTACACATTTGCAGAATCATTTGACAGCAATATGATGAACAACGAAATATGTATGAAGAGACCCACATCCACCAACACACACACACACACACACACACACACACAATATATATATATATATATGTATATCAGCAGCAGCATCAGCCGTTGTAAGTCTACTGCTGGACAAAGGCCTTTCCCATCTCCTTCCATGACAACCTATCTTGTGGTAACCTTTGCCAGATCTTACCGGCAAACCTTTCTATCTTGTCCCTCCATTTTGTGTCTGGTCTTTTCCTACTTCGTTTGCTGTCCCATGTGCACCAATCGGTTAGTCTTTACCCCCATCTATTGTCTTCTCTTCTCTGCTAGGTGGCCAACCCATCTCCATTTATGCTGCTTAATTAGTTGTATAATATCCTTCACTCTAGTCCTCTCTCTGATTATTGTTGATCTTTTTCTATCTCTTATAGTTATCCCTAGCATTGAACTTCCCATGGATCTCTGTGCTATTCTAAGTTGTTTTCAGCTCGTTTGGTTAATTTCCATATTTCACATCCATACCTAATGGCTGGTATTATGCAGCCGTTGTATACTTTACGTTTTAGGCACATTGGCAAGGTGCTCTTCAGAATATCTATATTCATACCAAATTCTGTCCATCCTATCGTTATGCTTCGTTTTATTTCGTAGTCATGGTCTTTCGCTAGCTGTATTACCTGACCTAGGTAGATGTATGCATCGACCTCTTCTAGAATATCGCCTTCTATAGTTATGGTCTTTTTGGGGACTTTATCGTTGAACATTACTGTTGTCTTTGTTCTGTTCATCGTTAGGCCTACGTCGTTACTCTCCCTATTTAGATCGGTTAGCATATTTTGTAGTTCGTCAGATGCTTCCCAAGTCATGGAAATGGCATCGGCAAATCTTAAGTTGCTTATGTATTCTCCATCTGTGTTTATTCCCATTCCCTCCCAGTCAGTTTCCCGGAAGATGCGTTCAAGGCTGGCTGGGAATAATTTAGGTGATATTGTATCCCCTTGTCCTTTTGCCATCTTTATCTTGTCTGTATCTTTATGTCGTCTAATTATTACAGTGCCATTTTCGTATATGTTTTGGATAATCTGTATGTAATTCTCGTTAACGCCTTGTTCACGCATTGCGTTGACGACTGCTGTGTGTTCTACCGAGTCAAATGCTCTCTCATAATCTACAAATGCCAAACAGTGGTGTGTTGTATTCTAAGGATGTATCGATTATTTGGTTTAGCGTGTAGGTGATCTATTGTCGAGTGTTAGGTAGTAGTGTAATCGGGCGGTAGTTGCCGAGATCGTTCTTATCTCATTTCTTGTGGAGAATGATTACTATTCCAATACATAAGTCCTTAGGGACTTTCTCTTGTACATTGCGTGAATAGCTGTGCTAGTCCTTTGTGCAAGATTCTAGAAGATCTGTCGTTATGGGGCTTTACCTAGTTTCATATCTCGTAGAGCAGATACATCTTCTACCGTTATGTGTGTGATATCGCTAGTATATATAGGTTTAGTGTGTGGTATGTTTATCTTTGAAGCGTACACATTTTCCTAGTATTCTTCGGTTACTTTAGTCAATGTGTCTCTGTTGTCGATAAGTTTGCCGTTTTTATCCTTTAGTGCAAGCATCTGCTGCTTGCCGGTATGGTCTGAGGATCGGGCGTGTTTTAAACTCTTCCCCTTTCTGTCTCTACTATTCTCTTAGTGTTTTCCTTTTTTTCTCTTCTCGTTCGTTTATTTATTAGTTTGTTAAGTTCTACAAATCTAAAATATATGTTTCTATTTTATTATGTATGTGTCATTGTAATGTTAGGTAAGCCGAACACTCCGGGATACCTATAAGTAGTGGCGGACTGACTGGGTCCAAAAATATTGGTTGCCAGGAGACAAAGGTGACCCACCCACAACTACAATGCTATCATTAACATGTTCAAATAATAAATAAGTGGGAAAGACATGTATAATTTTTAGTAATTACATTATACATGTACTGTACATATTACTGGCAATATACAGTAGATACCAAATGTAAATACAGAATGTTATAATTGGATTTTTAAATTATTTAAAAAGATAATTGGTGGATACTTTTAAGTAGTTTACCTGTACTGCATATTTTACAGATTAACAAATAGTTCAAACGTACAAAAGTTGTATTGCATGCAGTCCACTATATTAAGAGCAATATTTTGTGTTCACTAGATGATTGTGCGAATCTGTCAATAATTGCTTCAGCATCCAATTCATCTAACAATTCCTCTTCAATGGATACCAACATGTATGATTCCAAGTTCTCCTCAGACAGCGTATTTCTTAAGATTGTCTTTATGATCTTTAGCTTTGAAAATGTCCTCTCACATTGGATTTTATAAAGTTTATAAAAGTTATCACCTATCTTTCCCTATCTCTATAGTTTGTTGGATTCCAGCATTCTTAGTACACACGATGGACAAGTGCTGCAGATTTTACAATTGTTGCAACTGGAATCCATATTCTCACCATCATTAAGCAAAAGACTTTAATACATCACACTTTGAAGCAAAAGAAAACAATTCCAATATTACGTGATATTTGCTGATTTGTGGTAACAGCATACTGATACTTTCCAATGCTTCATCTTCAGGGCTTTGCACTGCAATAGTTTTAAACTTTGCTGTGTCCAAGCAGGATATATCGTTATACAACTGTTTGTGTCGTACAAAGCGTGATTCTAGTGACTGGACAATGCGATCCATTATTAGGTTAAACACATTTACTCGAAAATCAGCTAGGGCCTCTTAACTGGCAATGCTGTTTCCAAAGCATCAATTTCCAATGTTTGATATTCATCCGTATTCATCTGTGAAACCATGTCATTAGATTTATTTACACATTCCAAAGCGTTGCTATGAACGTTATCAAATGTGTTTGTCTGTTCCTTCAACTTTGTTGTAGGTGAATGTAAACATATCTAAACCACTTGTACGTAGATAACTTTATAACGGGGCTGTAGTTTCAAATATATACAAGTAAGTGAATGCTGTCATTATTGTTTCAAACTTTAGTAAAACATTTGATTCATGTTTTGCTTTTGCATCAAGCTTGTCTGAATATTGTATCATTGATAAGCATGCCACTAGATTTACAAAAGTATTGGCAGCGGCATCATCAAGACGCCCAAATATAGTTGTTGCGACATTGGGTTTTCCTGACCATCTGGTCCCACTTACAGGATGTGCTACAGAAACCAAGTCATTTATGCCTGATGGAATATCTGATTCCCTGTCACTAGTTGAAGCTATGAGTTCAGATGTTGCAACTACAGACAGTACAGATACCGGGACAATGAAGACATGAGAAGTTCTGGGGCTGGGTTCATTAGTAAAGGATGCACTTGTATTTGTCTCTACATTCAAAGTAGCTCTTCCCTGTTCTTGTAACTCACATGCCATTGCATTATCACCATGAGTATTGTTTCTTGCTTCTTGATTATTTGTTGCATAAATGAACATTGAGTGGATGGTGGTTGTGGTATTATAGAATGTAATATGCCTGCACTGGTTGGCTGACCCCTGCCTGTCTGCTTCTTGTCGCTCTGTGCGCCTCAGTGGTCCAGATGTATGCTTGTTCTGTTCCATGCTGGTAGGGGTAATATTACTGATATTAAGACTTAATAAAACATACTCCATATTGGGAAAAAATGAACATATACAATGTTCTATACATAATTACTAATACATTACTAGGATTACTAGAATTATATATTTTTAAAATAATATTTTAGTTACTGTTTAACCATGTTGGTTGAATGGTTGATATAACTTAAAACCAGACAAATAGTATTATTCACCCTCACAACCTTGAGGTTTTAAAGAACTAAAATAAAAGTCAGAGTATATCACGAGCAGTCTCTAATTCGTGCTACACCTATGCATGTACCGAATACTATTTGGATGCATTTGTGTGAATAGAAGCACACTTCAAAAAGAATCATCCCACATATAACAGCTTAAATTGACATTCGTAAAAGTGTACATATTGCCATACTTTCCCGGAGTACACCGGCTTGAGTGTAGGGAGTATGGCCAATTACAAGGGGTACTAGAATATAAAATGTAATGTAACTGTATGATATTTTCATGACATTAGAAAGTCATTAGCATATTGTCTAATGTCTAAGGCGATCCACTGGGCCCACTTAGCATCGGGCAAGCTGACACCCTGACCAGTCCGCTACAGCCTATAAGTGCAGGCTTTTGTCAATCTAGATACATCAGCAGATGGGAGGATATATAGATACAGAATGTGGTCTATAAAGTAATAGATCTTCCTCACTCACACACACACACACACACACACACACATACACGTTAAAACGGGGGTATTGAATATGTATCCGACTGCTACAGGGAAACGAGGATAGTGTTGCGCTGATTAGGGATGTTTCCTGGAAGGGCACTGGGAACTATCTCAGCAGTCAAACACTACCAATAGAACACACTGATAAAGATCGGTAGATATGAACTGCATGCGATCTATTAAACAGAGTGACAGACACTCAGACAAACAGATGGATATATTGATAGATAGAAACAGGCTGCTATAGAGACAGACACCTGAGAAGAGAGCTAGAGATGTCGATTGATATGATCCATTTATAGATTCGGAAGTATATTATTCGATTGTCTGTTGCCATTATCAATATTATTTCACGTAAACAGTGTCTGATTCAGATGTGTCCGTACATCAATCAAATAGAAATACGTCGTCAATCCAACACCCTATATAGCATGTAGATTTATTGCTTTTATTAAGTGCTACTGAACATTTATATATTGATTCTTCTTTCGAGCAGTACGTAAGCTTTTGAATGCAAGGAAATGAGTAATTACTTGGCACGGCACAAGGATGGATTTATTGGATTCATTATGTTTCCAAATAGCCATACAAGGTGCTTCGTTGATATTAGTACCGTATTGTAACGCTGAAAAGAACAGTTCCTCTTGTAGATTCTGTTGAAGGGCGTCTTTGATTTTCTTCTGTATTTATTCTTTAAATAAATCCATGTTCATCGCCACTGACCGTCTTGTCGAAAAAGACTTTTCCCTGGCCCGACAAGAAGAGAAAGATATATATTTATCCTCTAAACAAGGGGTCCACAAACATTTAGGTACATTGATCCCTTCATGAAATCCTTGATCTCACATCGACCCCCATGTATGGACTTGACATAAATACATAATAATAATTAGATAATCGTGCAGTTTCCATATTCAGTTGTGACGGAAACTGCATATCCACAGATGAGACCGTTTTCTGTTTCCTCGCCCCATTCTCTTTGAATATGTGTCATGTACTATAAGGACACAAGAAGAGGAACTGTCTACCGGCATTGTGAAAATCATGAGCACTGAATATAAAGTTGAAATGCACCATGACAAATTAATATGTCGCATTAAATCTAAGGAAATACACAGACGGGAGGAACTAAGTGGTTACCGTTGGTAACAATTGGCCCAATAGTATCGGAAGATTTCCGTGACAGACATACAAACTGAACTTCCTATACAGGCGCGTTACATTTCCATTACCACAGTTTTGGTACAACACCCAGCAGCAGCAGCAGCAGCAGCAACAACAACAGCAACAACAACAACAACGATGATACTACTACTACTACTACTACTACTACTACTACTACTACTACTACTACTACTAATAATAATAATAATAACAACAGCAACAACAACAACAACAACAATAATAACAATACTACTACTACTACTACTACTACTACTAATACTACTATAAATCATATAGGTAATTGTGTTGGCTTGTTTACCGGTATGTCTGTTTTTTATTTGCCACATTTTCGGTTATAGGGAGAGTGACACTTGGGCGAACTTTACCCAGAGTTAAAAGAGCAATACTTTGTCAATGTCTTTGTATGGAGAATGTGGGTCTACAACATGTAGATAAAGAACCCGGGGGGAACAGATATGACAAACAGTCTTGGAAGAAGAACAGAATCCAAATATATATTTTTGGTAAAGAAAATACTTTCTTTGTTTATATATAATTAAATTCCGAACAGTAACATCAACCACATTTTGAGGGGGGAAATGATATATAATACATGTTCGTTCTTCTTTTAAAAATCAAGTCATTTTCCATTAAAATGAATACAGATATATATTCCCGTTATACGGATTTTTCTCAGAAAAGAAACATTCCATTAATTCACATTCTTTTCCACAAAATGTTTCCAAAATTCCCTTTTCACAGACTGTACCCTGGAAATAAAACTCCAGTCAATCATGTAGCCTTAATAAAAAAAAGACTAAAACCTTACTTAGATTGTTTTATTTTTTCTTCCGACTTTCACTCGGAAATCTCCTTGAATTCAGTTTCGCTGTTGACACAACCCGCTTTACAAACGCCTCGATGTCTTTGCGGGAAAAAAGGCTTCTTCACTAACACATCGATTAATTAAAAGGATTTCTATTAATTCTACGATTTATTAATTTAGGAAGATTATCAAAAGAAATGTAAACAACAAATGATTTTACAGTCCTGTGTAGATAAAAAGTAATTCTTTACAATAATATTGAATGCATATATATAATGTAGCATGCCTTTTATTGAATTGGCTGACATCATTAATGGGATGTGTTTTATGCGCATCATCAATGGAATTCATATTTGGTCGGAGATCGATGAGTTTTAGTAGTAAGTGACCACGCTCCCCCGGTCCAGTCTGTGCCCATGCTGTTCAGAACAGCATTTATGAACTAGGAAATAAACATGTCTCGACTGTTGCACTAGCTCGGGGCATTTCATTGCAGTATTCTCATAGCTCAATAGCCACTGATACTTACACGTTTGATCAATGAGTTAGCTTCGATATACATATTAACGAGTTAATCTTCTAAATGAGATGTAATGTCTGTATCTCCCATTTCAAAATCAAACGATGTAACAATCCAGTCCGGTCCCTGCATCCCCTCTAGTTTATCGAAACTTAGCTTCAACTATTCCCTACTTTTTGAAGGTGCTTTTTTAACACGTCCAGATCACAGTCTGAACTATGTTCATTGTCTTCCAATTGGAGTAAATCTTAAAGAATACTTAAAATCTACACGTGCCAATGACAATTTATATATGTCTATTTTGACGCAGAAGCGTATCAGGATTGCTGGGTCTTAAATAACTGCAACGATAACTTTGTTAAACATTGCATAAAGGTCTGTCAAATAGATTTTCGCGCGCTCTCTTTTAACTTGTCACATAGTGATTGGTCCACATATTTAAGAAACTCCACAGTTGAGCCATACAAGTCAACAAGTCTTTGCAACCTATCACCTCTGATAGCTACCATACATCTGCATGCATAAATAATTCTAAGTTTCATAGTTTTTCACACGTCCTTACAAACAATCTTGGATTCAGAGGATATGCTTTAATGTTGTTGACTTACTTGATATATACTCTTAAGGGATCATAAAGTTCAGCACTGGTTTTCCCGGAAACACAATGGTGCATGTGTAATAGTAATACACAGTAAACAATACGTACATCCCTTTCTTAAGTAAGGCAGCAACAACTATATAACGACCATAATTTGCTGTACGGTCAGTAACTACTGCAGTAATATTCCCAGTGTGTCTCCCCCGTGTGCCTCTTCAAGTAATCCTACACACAATGAACAATTGCCTCACGCATTGCACCACCTTTAAGGTACTTGGCAAACAAAAGCTCGTCAACGATACAATTCAGCCTTGAAATATAATACTTCACATATGCAATAAGAATATTTAAACTACCAAAAGTGATTTATTAAATATGTCTACGTATCGTATACTCTGCTTATTTCGTATTTAGTTTCAAATCTGAAAGCATAATGATATCCTTATCCGACACGGGTTATATGAAAACAGTCTACAGGATTTCTTTCCATTTACACGGTTTAACAACGCAACGAAGTCAATGCTTAGACGCAAAAAAAAATGAGAATAAAATGTCTTTATAATATGAAGATGATATAGCAAAAACAAACAAATCCATTTTTACTCAGGCGTATTAGACACGATTACCGGTGTTTTGTAAGGTTACTAATGGTTCTAAACCGATTAAATGGATTTCCTTTAAGAAGAAAGGAAACAATACTGGTCTGTAGGAATTTAAAAAAATGATGTCTGACTCCCATCTCTTCTAGAAATAATGAAAGCATCATTATAACAAGGCAATGGATTAGGCGAACTATAATCTTAAAGACGATAGAAGCTGGAGTTAATGTGTGCTTGAAACTAGTGGAAAACAAAATGAAAATTCTACATTACTACATATACTAAAACGTCGAGTAGTTTTATTTCTTGCGTGGTGGAAACATTTTCCATTAACGGTCGCGTTCTGAAGTGCAAATCTATTTACCGAAGTTGGAAGAGGTATATTTATTCACTCGTGTCAATCTCTATGTCTGTCCACACAATATCTCCAAAGCTTATCAATGAATTTCAACGAAATTTCCTGGAAGGGTACGCCATGGCGAAAGTGGAATTTGCTGAATTCTATGATCCAGTAATTGTTATTAGATTGAGAGATATTTTTTTAATGTTATTGCATTCATTTATATTCACTCATCTCTGTCCATAGAATCTCTCCAAACGTTCTCGAAGAATTTCAATTACCTTTGAGGAAGGGTGTGCGATGAGCTAAGGAAGAATTGTTAAATTTTGGAACGGATCCAGGATTTCTTTCGATTGTGAGATATGCTTTCATATATTATGATAATAGTCCGAAAATTAAATAAAAATCTAAACCATTTTTTCGTTTCAGTTTTTAGTTATTCTATGGCGTTGGCAGAATTATGCCATCTCCGAGTTACTAGTTGTGTGTGATGTTTTCTAAACAACTGCAAAAGACGTGCATTAAATGGTGCAACGCGATTTTTGTTCCTGGGTAATACGTGTTCTTAGAAACCGTCAACCAAAACTGTCAACATCCAGCAAAACTGTCAACATAGGTTTCTTTAGTGTTTAAGTGATTTTGGCTGGCTGACTATCTATCTATCTATCTATCTATCTATCTATCTATCTATCTATCTATCTATGTGTCAGGCGTACATGTGCTGGGAATGTAAACATTTACTCCTTATTATATTTAGAAAAACAATCTATCCTATATCAGTCCCACTTGTTCTTTGAAAATGTGGCCTTTTTTTAGTGATCACTCTCAAAGAAAGAGAGAATTAATTTATTCATACATCACTTATTTTCCCATGTATTTAATTGATCACTCCCAACACGGCAATCTGACCCAAAAGACGTTGGTCGTGTGACGGATTCTATTGAATGACTAACCAGACCTACGCATATTTCAAATTATCAAAATGCAACGTTTAAAGTGAATAATTACACCTTATACAATTTCTTTAGACATATCCAATTAGAAAATAAGTTATTATACAGGAACAAAAACAAGTGAAAATATGTCGCACAATTCTATCGAAGCGTTTGAAACAGGAGTGAAGAGGTTTGCAAAATGCATGACCCCGACAACGGAAATCCTAAAAGTTGTATGAG